>QFFB01002691.1:0-58395 GCA_003316465.1 Ramaria cf. rubripermanens | reverse complement strand
ATGCCTTCTCCATCAGACGCAGCTTCACCGAAGCATGACACGATGCGTACCTTTTGGGCAGCTTATGAGAATCCTTCGCCTACAGCAGCGAATATGACATTGCCCCCGGATGCCGCTTCTTTGAGGCAAAAGGCGATGTTGGATTTAAACATAACTGCCCTATCTCCGGATTCGCTGCAGTTTAGACGCCTCGATCCTTCCGTCTCTCTCAAACCATCCTTAAGTGCGGTTGGAGGTACTGCTGCACCACCGAAGAAATTGCCTTCGGTCCCCTCAACAATCGTCAGCGATCATCAGCGATCGAGGAGTTTCACGCAGATGCCGACACCTCCGGTACCTGCACTGCATCCTAGCTCCACGAATCTCCGGACTTCCAATAGCGCAACCGCTCGCCTTAACAGTCCCCAGACCAAGAATGCATACACTCCCGCCCCATCCGAATTGAGCCAGAGCAGTGAGGGAAGCTACCGTACCCCCCGTCCTCACCCAGGATATCTTTAAGCATCGACAGGATGCTGGATATTACTAGTCTGGAACTAATTGAATGCTTATAGGCATATTGCTTGCATCATCGTCAGGGACTGCTACATTGAACTCCATTGTATCGCCGATGTATACAGCAATCCATTCTCTCCCCTTTGATAATTTATTGCTAGGTATATACATAAGGTATAATTGGACAGTTTTTGGATCATTGTGTATATGACAAGGCAGTGCAAAGTTGGCGGCATGCGCCAACCAACAGGGACTTCGTTTGAAGTCCGGTCTTGCGTTTTCAAACTACGCTTTTCGTTCCTCCTGACCACCATCCCGCATCCGACATTTCATCTATAGACATACTCTTTACCCAGTCTTTCGCTCACTTGTTATAAATATGGTAGGTGCACCCCCGGTACATCAATTCATCGTCGTAATAGGATCATTACTGACTAATAACTTTTTTTTTTCGCATCCACCCAGAGTTACAGCGCATATGGTGGTGGCGGTGGCGGCGGCGGCGGATATGGCAGTGGTGGCGGTAGTGGCAGCTACGGTGGTGGGGGCTATGGCGGTGGGGGTGGGGGTGGAGGCTATGGTGGTGGAGGTTATGACTCCATGTCTAACCTCGGAGGTGGACTTCGCACTGTTGACTGGAGTACTCAACGTTTGGAGAAGTTTGAGAAGAATTTCTACCATGAAAACTTGAAAGTCGCGGCTCGCAGTGACAGGGAGATAGAAGAATACCGCAGGGTGAAAGAAATGAAGGTGTGATTGACTATTCTACTCTTCATCCATTTCCCTAACGTTGCCATCAGGTTTTCGGCCGTGGTGTCCCCAAACCCGTAACTAGCTTCGATGAAGTCGGTTTCCCAGATTATCTTTTGGGTACTATTCGCGCCCAGGGATTCCCCGCCCCAACCCCGATTCAATGCCAGGCCTGGCCAATGGCCCTAAGTGGGCGTGACGTTGTCGCCATTGCGCAAACTGGCAGCGGAAAGACAATAGCGTTTGCGCTACCAGCTATGCTTCACATTAATGCGTGAGTGTCCAGTTAGTCCACCGAACATCCATAGCTAATGATACGTGAATCCAGTCAACCACTATTACAGCCTGGCGATGGCCCCATCGCGCTAATCCTTGCACCCACACGTGAGCTTGCAGTCCAGATTCAACAGGAATGCACGAAATTTGGGTACGTATCTGTTGTGTCCGCGGCTACGACTCTCCCCACGAGCCCTTCCACTCGTAGTTCCAATTCACGCATTCGAAATACTGCGATCTATGGTGGTGCTCCCAAAGGCCCCCAGATCCGCGATCTACAGCGCGGGGTCGAAATTGTCATTGCAACTCCCGGACGATTAATCGACATGATAGAAAGCAACAAGACGAACCTTCGCCGTGTCACTTATCTCGTTATGGATGAAGCTGATCGTATGCTGGACATGGGATTCGAGCCTCAGATTCGAAAGATTGTTGGTCAGATCAGGCCCGATCGTCAGACTCTAATGTTCAGCGCGACTTGGCCAAAGGATGTACAAAAACTGGCTAATGTGATTATAAGGCCTTGTACCTCTCCTAAATCGCTCCTTGCTCACTCTATCCTTTTCAGGACTTCTTGAAAGACTTCATACAAGTGAACATTGGCTCGATGGAACTCACCGCCAATCACAACATCAAACAGATTGTCGAAGTCTGCAGTGACTTCGAGAAGCGCAATAAGCTTATCAAACACCTCGATCAGATCAGCAGCGAAAATGCTAAAGTCCTTATATTCGTCGGCACGAAGCGCGTTGCAGACGACATTACAAAATATCTACGTCAAGATGGTTGGCCAGCATTAGCCATTCACGGTGACAAAGAACAGTGAGTCGCATAACCTTGTATGATTGAAAACAAGTATGCTGAGCCACGTGGGTTGCTAGACGTGAACGTGATTGGGTACTCGGCGAATTCAAGGCCGGTCGCTCTCCCATTTTGATCGCTACGGACGTAGCCAGCCGCGGACTCGGTACGTATTGCGCTTTCATTTACTTATCCCTCCCCCCGCTCGAGCAACCAGTAGAACGGGTCTGTACCGATGTGCAGACCAGCTACATTGAGCCCGTCGTCTGCTGCATTTGTCAAAGCAGTCGCCGGGTGCGCGCACGCCGCGGGGTAAAGAATAAGTCTTCCTCCTGTCGCCGCGTATTGTGCGTAAGCAAGCAAGTCAGGTCCAGGTAATCGCGCCGCAAGGTATTTTCGAGGGGCGCTTCGGCACAACCACAACATGTTTCGAGTTCCTTCTTTCCTTGCTTGCGGCTTGCTGCTTGCTTGGCGTCCCTCCCTTCGTTGTGGGGGAGGTGGGCGTGTGGCTCCGGACTTTCTCCACGAACATTTAACCGTTCTTGGGCTAGTACAGACTGGGAAAGGAAGGACTCTGGACTGTGGCCCCTCGACGACTGTCCCCTCCAAGCGCGCTTACTATTGCCTGTCTTGTCTCGGACGTGTGTCCCGCCTCGACTTCCTCCTTTTTTCGAGGTCGAGGTGGCTGTATTGAGGTTGTCTGTGCCGGGATATTCTTCATTCCGCGTTAAGCGGTTGCTTGTCTTTCCCACGTATGGTGCCATATTGACGATTGATTGCATGCTGTGTCCTGTTGTAACCCTGTATGTTTTTTTTTGCACGTCCTTTTACATCTGTTCTGTGTGCAGATGTCAAGGACGTTGGCTATGTGATTGTGAGTGTCTACATATACTTGGTGATGCACCTGACGCTAATGTTTCTGTAAGAATTATGATTTCCCGAACAACTGTGAAGACTACATCCACCGGATCGGTCGTACTGGGGTGCGTTTTCATATGCTTTAACTTATCTGCTGGCAACTCAAATGTATCTTGTGCAGCGTGCTGGTCAGACCGGCGTCTCCTACACCTATTTCACAACCGAGAATGCGCGCTCTGCACGAGAACTGCTTGGCATTCTTCGTGAATCAAAATCTGAGATTCCACCACAGCTGCAAGAGATGGCGATGTACTCGGGCGGCGGGGGTGGCAGAAGTACGTTGATTTTGCCAACTGACTTGACTCGGACTCACATTCCGGCTGCTCAGGTCGATACGGTACCGGTGGTGGCGGTGGTGGTGGCGGTCGCGGACGTGGAGGAGGTGGAGGTGGATATCGCGGTGGGGGCGGTGGCTATGGGGGTGGCTATGATGGTGGATATGGTGGTCGCGACAGCAAATGGTAACCCCATCCGTTCCTCCCCTAGTGTAGTTGTCTTTGCATCATTCTCAGTTCACCCGACGTTGCGAATACCGCTTTAGAGTGTTGATAATACATTATTTTTGACAGCCTGTCTCCAATCTATCTGTTGATGATCAGCCTGGCTGTGCTTCCAGAGTCACTGCCGTTACTTGTTTCGTCACCCTGAGTGTCAAGCCGCTACTAGATCTTGTTTGGCGGCAGGTTCGGATATCTATTGATACCCGTCACCGCTTTCCCACCAATGGAGGTGCGTGGAACGCGAAACCCTGCACAAGCCTATGCCGGTCCTCGATATGTCACTGGTTCCAGCCTTCCACAAACACGTTGTAAACTACAGGTACAAGCCGCGCCGTTTCCACGCTATCATATTTGAAGTGTCCCACATAACGATGCTGTATCTTTCCCCCCTCTCCGACTTCCTCCTCTGTATGAGGGATCTCGCGCCGGCGTGTTAGCGTGTTATAAGCAAGTATCAATCATCTTGTAGCGATACTTGGCAGCTTGCCCGACGCGGTGCAAGCCCGAAAGACGGTATCGATCATACCTGTCCTTGCGTTCCTATACAACTTACCCCTCTCTCACTTCTCAATTGCCCTGGGACCTTGGACTTGCGTTTCTATACTACTCCCTCTCGCTTGTTAACGCCCTGGAACCTTGTTAAAAAGGTCCAAAGATAGCTTTCCGTTGCTCTAACGCACCGCACTCCACTATGCTCTCCCTCCTCACTTGCTCGGTGTCCCGCTTCGATGACTCGTTCGATGTGCCACCCTCCCCGTTACAACAGCGACGCGTCTCCAGAAGCCTGAGTTTCATTAAATCCACCTCGCCCAGCCCCAGGAGGCGTAGAGTGGCTAAAATGACCATTGGGCATCCTACAAATTTTCGCCACGAGGTCCATCTAGGAAAGGAGGTGGTGAGCTGCATCAGAGCTGTATTTTGTCGTTGTCCTGATATTGACTTGCTCTCAAAGGTTCCGGAAAACATGATTTCTGTGTGGGATTCTGCACGATGGCAGCAAGCACTTGAGAAAGTACGTTGCTCATACTGCTGTAAAGTTTCCTTTCTCACCGTGACTGCGTAGGACTCAAGGTCATCGCCGCCATCATCCATTGCCTCTTCTACTGTTCCTTCATCACCTACCAAGTGCAATGCCACGAAACGCCACAGTATCACACCGCAGAAACGAAAGCCCGTTCCCTCACTTATTCCTGACATCGATGCCATGTCTTCACTCACACTTGTGCTGGCCCGTGATATCCCATTACCACCTTCGCCAAACGGGTCCGTATCAGAATCAGGGATTCCCGAGTGCGAGCCTTCCGGGTTTTTTTTCCTCATCCCTGATCCCCCGAGACAAAGCCCGAGCGTGGACGACGATGGGGAGATTCCAACGTCCCAAACGGCAGAGGATGACACGGTCGAGACTACGCCGGCAACCCAAGAAAACAATGACGAACGATGAGTCTGCAGTGTAGCTGCATACGTGGCCCTAGAATCGCTGCTTCCAAGACTCTCACACCACAAACGGTGTTTCTCACACTCACGACACATCCCTCCGGCTCCTCCCTACCTCTTTGTTTGCCCTTCCAGTCACACATGATTGGAAATGTATGCTCGTGCTCGCCATTCATTCTTGCAAAGGACTCCTGCCTAAGCATTGTTAAAGTGCACCCCAACCGTACCTTATATGTTAGCTAATGGTGTACCAGACCCACGCCTTGGATGCGTATGCTGTACTCTTAATTAAGTTAATATCATTCGTGGAGCTAATTTGGATCTCACGACTTCCCTTCTCAGCTGTAGCTCCAATTTTTTCAAAACATTGTCTCAGAGGGAGTCGGTCAACCGAAGCCGAACTACTCATGCGCCCGCCAAGACTGGTATACTTACAGTATGCAGCCTAAAGCACTAAGTATTTCCAACAAGATTGTTTGGGAATAGCATAATTAAGGATCGTGGCCTGGTCCTCTCCTTCGGATCCTCGCGGGTGCGGGCGTGGCGTGGCGTGGCGTGGCGTGGCGCTCCGAATATTCAACGAATGAAAGAACTTGGTTTGTGAACTAATTCATACGAGTACCATGGCTCTCATATTGCATCCGTGTGTCGGCGTAAACTGCTGATCTTGTGGCCAGAGAATCACTGCATGAGACTAGGGTTACTGACTGTAAGCTTTCCGCCAATGACTTTTCCTTTTTGGTTGATGGCATGCCACCAGTAATACTGTCAGTGGGCTTCCCATACTGGACAAGAAATCAGGATTTGGGTCGGTTGCTGGCGCCGCGTACAATCCTCAAAAATGAGCGAAGGTGTAAGTATAGGCTATATTAAGCTCCTACAACTATGCTCCCACTCTAAGTGTGGCTCAGAAGACCGAGAGAATGCTTGTATACATATCAAGCTGCCGTACCTCAGGGCTCCATACTTATCCTCACTATATGGTAGTCAAGGAGTACTAGTGCGGTTGCATCACTTGACTGTCAGTCGACCCATCAGCATGTACATTGTCTGCCACACCCTTGAACCAAACTCAACTCACTTCCTCGGCACTGACAGAGACATGAGGCCGTCATAGACGTCAAAATTATCTCGTGCTCCGGTGAACTCGAGTTACTGGTATTCTTTCTCTTCACTCGTTACTGTGGGTAGGGGTCATTCCCCCCACAAGCCTTCAGCAGTCTAAATCCATTTACTCTTGGGCCTTCATCTTCGCAGGCCACGTTTTCAAAGCTCAATTTGGTGCGTTAATTTTTGTTCGGCGGGGGGCGGGGGAAACGTGAAGGGCATATATTTTCAAGAAGCAGCTGCGACTGTTTGAGTGAGGGAGCTGCAGTGAATGCAAGAAACATTATACGTACGGTTGTGATATACCACAGAAAAGGAGGGGGAAACGGGTGAGCTGAATATTGTCCTGCAGTGTAGAGCTTGGTCTTTATACTAAATTTATAAAGAACCACGGTTTGTCGGAGTTTCAAGCCATAAGAGCAACGCACGTTCCAATGTCATAATGGCTAGTTTTCATGGGTCTCCTACTCACATCAGCTCTAAAAGCTACCCCAGAGTACTTACGGCTAGAAGAGGCAAATGGGTGTTCAGCGCAGGACAAGGATAACGCTCACTCTTCTGGCAGACGCAAGTTGTGCACTGGATGGGATCGATCTCGCGTTCTTCAGGCTGCTCTGCTTTTTGTAATCGTTTTGGTCTTCTGGAGACACTCTTCGGGCAACAATGTGAACCCTACCGCCCCGAAGATCGACCTACCAGTGCGCATGATTCATTCGTGGGCGCAGTATTCTCCAGCATTTCCTGTAGGAGTATATGAGCCTCCAGCTGGATGTACAATTACTCAGGTAACGTATCCACAACGAATCATACGATTTGATGTCCGAGCAAGGGGCATTAGGTAAATATAGTGAGTGGTTATTCTGGTGTGAGCCTGCGAGTGAGTTGAGCGGAATCTCCAGCTGCAGCGACACGGTGCACGATTTCCTACGTCCAAAGCTGGCGGCCGGATAAGCGTAGCCGTTTCGAAACTTCAGAATGCCACTGCTTTCAACGACCCGCGGCTCAAATTTCTGAGCACTTACAAGTATGATTTGGGTCATGATGATCTCATTGCTTTCGGTGCGGCACAGTGAGTGATGCAACTTGATGTGGGGATGAGCGGTTGCTGATTGATGTACATCAGATCATATGATACGGGACAAGAGGCCTTCGAGCGCTACGCCCAATTGGTATCGAAAGATAACGTACCGTTTGTCCGAGCATCAAGTGGGCTGCGGGTCGTCCATTCAGCGGTCCATTGGTCCGCAGGTACGGTGTTCGTGTCTCAATCAATTATTCTCAAGCTCAAGCTTGACCTACAGGATTTTCAAATGCCAGCAACATGATCATCGTGCCAGCTCCGCCTTTACTGCTTAATGAAGCCGCCAATGTGCGACGTGCGGTTTTCATTGCTTTTACTCACCTGACAAGCTGTTCAAGGATACACTAGATGACAAAATGTGTCCAAGCGCCGGAGATTCAGATGCTCAAACGGAAGCATGGCGAGATACGTTCGCCCCAGCTATTGCGCAGCGTCTCAATACTGCTGCGCCTGGGGCGACCCTTGTCAATGCAGACATCCCGAGCCTGATCTCGCTTTGCGCGTTTGATACCCTAGCCAAAGAAACGCCTAGTCCCTGGTGCGGCGTCTTCGGCCAAGAGGATTTTGAGGGTTTTGAATACTATGGCGACCTCGATAAGTACTACAACACAGGGTAAGTGCCTCTCCGGAGTAATATATCATTACACCCACCTTCGAGCAGGTATGGACAAGCCCTCGGTCCAGTGCAAGGTGTGGGATATGTGAACGAGCTCCTCGCACGCCTCACAGGTACACCGGTCTCCGACACTACACAGACAAACACAACTCTCGATTCCTCCCCAGAAACATTCCCGCTGAATCGCTCGGTTTATGCCGACTTCTCACATGACAATCAGATGATTGCGATTTACGCTGCGATGGGTATCATGCGTCCTCTAACCGCACCTGATCCCACGCAGCCTGATCCCTCCAGGAGTTGGCTTGTGTCTCAATTAGTTTCCTTCGGTTCAAAACTAGTCACGGAGCGACTGTCCTGCGATGGGCGTGAGAGCGTGCGGATGCTCATCAACGACGGAGTGGTCCCTTTAGAGATCTGTGGAGCCGGGGAAGATGGGGTATGCACGCTTGATGCTTTTGTGAGCTCTCAAGGTTATGCTAGAAATAACGGCGAGGGCGATTGGCCACGTTGTTTTTTGTGATCTTAAGATCTAGGGGTAGAATTCCGCTGTTATCTTGCGAGCCTTGATGAGTGATACTTCATTGCTTCACTGTGTACTCATTTTCTTCTATGCATAGAACCAAATGGTTGCTAATGTTCATTCCGGGTTGAAACTTTTCACCGTGATCTCAATTATTTCGCGAGGCTGAACTTCCGACACGCACAAGCGATGGATGTCAGCTGACTGCTCGACTCTGATTCGGAATATCGTTCCAATTGCTGACTGTGATTCTGGCAAAGAGTCACCCTACAACCGTCCGTGGACGACATGTTAGAGGAACGTTACGTGGTCACCCAGCCAGCTTGACATATTCAACGTTAGTAAATATTGAAAATAAGTACAAGACCGCCTCATCAGCTGCAGCCGGCGCGGTGTTTTTTTTCATGTCTCTAGCTAGCTGTTTAGCGTTATTACTACGTACTGCTGCGGAGCTTATCATCAATGTAATATAGGCAATGCCATTTATTTCTTAACATGCTTTAGCCTTGTCTATACAGCCCCGAATCTCAATGACCACAATTTCGAAAGAGGCCCTTGTCGTTGCCGGTATTAATGTCAATGTTTATTCGTACGTTGCTCTTCAAGAGAAAGGGCGTCACCTCGCTGTCTTATTCTTGCTACATGGACGGCATGGCTCTACAAGCACACTAGAGAGGATTGTGAACGGTGTTCTGGGCTATGCTCAATCTGAAGGTCCATCTGATCGGGACCTCGCCGTAGTGACTTTTGTGAGGGATGATCTCTATTATGACTCCACAATTTTAGTATCTAATGCGTCTTAGGACCATCGTAACCACGGCAAACGTGTTGTAAACCGCATCGCCAATGATGATTGGGCAAGTCATAACGAGCGACATGCGTACGATTCAACATTTATGTTCACCGCTGTGATTGGATTGATTATTTTGCAGGGTTGACATGTATGCCATACAGAGTACGTGCACGGCGTCTCATTAATCTGAAAGAATTCATGAACTCGGAACCATAGCGGGGACAGCTTCGGACGTTTCTTTCTTGATAGATTTCCTCCCAGCCTACCTATTTCCATCTGGCGAGCGGGAAGTTGACGAATGGATGTTGTCTGGCATAAGCCTAGGGGGTCACTCGACGTGGATGGTGCTGAGAGATGGTCAGAAATATTGTCTTTCATCCATTCACAGCGTACTAACATCGCACAGAACCACGGGTGAAGATTGGGATCCCAATCATTGGCTGTCCTGACTACCTCTCCCTTATGGGACCCCGTGCGCAAGCGTCGGGATTTACTGTCGCGCCACCCCACTTTCCTGATTCCTTTATAAGCTATGTCAAGACCCATGACCCGTGTTCAGCTGAATTTGAGTCGCTTGATGCCGCCCAGAATCCATTCATTGGCAAGCACATTCTCGTACTCTCTGGTGCAATCGATCGGCTCGTGCCTTGGTCTGCAAGCAAGAAATTTGTGGATGCCCTCCAGGTGGGGAATGGAACAAAGAAAGTGATCGTAGATGAAAATGCAGGGCATGAATGTACCCCACTTATGGTGCAAGAGCTCGCCAGCTTTGTGTGGGAACATGGTGTAAAAAGTTCTATTAAATCCTCCTTTTGAGTGGAAAATCTACTAAATATCATTATGCAAGAGCCATATACCGATCTATGTTCTAATTTTTAGTTTGTTCCTTGGTTAAGACTGCCTTGAGTCTCAAGAGTTCCCCAAGCGCAGTGGATAACTCCCCCTCCTCCAGCTGCACCTGCTTCTTCTGTTTCTCCTTCAGAGCGCGAACAATGTCACCCTGTGCTTTGACTTGCGCTTCTAGTTCGAGAACAGCTTCGCTTTTCACCGCATTGTCATTGGTCTTTGTCATCGCTTTGTTTGCTGTCCCTGTCTTCTTTTTAGAAGCGCTGACGGGTCCTTTGCCAACACCAGCAGGTGCGGCCGACTCTTCTGCTGGTGGTGCAGCTCCACCAAACTTTTGCCGCCAAATATCCGCCTGTTTCTCTTCTATCTTCTTGAACAGATGCGCGGGAGTGCCGATTTGATGTCCCGGAAGGACGTCGTGGCTGAGCTCGTTCGGTACAGCTCGCGCCGGAGCATTCAATTGCAAAAGGATCGCGTCGGATGTGCCGGGCATGAAGGGGTATACGATAGCAGAGAGGATATATATGAGATTCAGCGCCCGATTTACAACCTGGGCGCAGCGCTTGGAATCATCAGCCAGAAGCGCGTTTCCGAGACCAGATTGTTGTAGGTATAGATTTCCGCGAGCAGACAACTGCATCACTGTCTGCAAACCTAGGCGCAATTTAACGGAATCCATAGCTTCAAGGTAAGTAGCCAACAGTGTGTTGACATCCGCAATGAAGGCATGGTCCTGGTCGCCTTCTGACGACAAAACACCTGGGCCGTCGCCACCATCCGGCACTTCGCCATCATATTTCGCCGAAACAAATTTGAGGGCTCGATTGACGAAATTGCCAAAGCTGGACCATCCCCCGAGGTATTAGATTGATTTTATACATGAAATACACTACTCACTTATTGAGGAGGATACCATTATTAACGCTAACCTAAAATAAATTTCATTGGATATGTATCAGTCCTAAAACAGAGGGTAGAGCTTACAAATTCACTCCAGGAGAACATGGAGTCCGAACTTTCTGGTCGTGTTGACAAGAGGTAGTATCTCCACACAGAAGAAGATACTCCTGTCTCTTTCGCAGCTGGTCCAAACACGCCACGATTTCGCGATTTCGAAAATTTTCCTCCCTCGTAATTCAAAAACTCTGTATAGCGATAATTATTGTGTCAAACAACTCTGATGGTAATACGCACCGGTCGTCGAAATATGGTGCAACATCGTCCAATCTCTATCATCGCCTAGTTGTACCGAGGGGAAGAAGACGGTATGAAAGTATGCATTATCTTTGCCCATGAACTGATATAGTTTGACATTATTTCGGTTGAACCACCATTGTCGCCATTCCGGGGTATAGTTGGCAGTAATACTAGGGTACCCAATGGGTGCATCGAACTATAACCAGTCAATCAAAGCTTATCCTTAGGTAAGGAATATAATATATGCACCCAAACATCTGTCAGTATCGTCAGTCACATATTGCGGAATGTCAAAGTGCATGCCTGCTTACACAAGACCTTGTCCTTCATTTCCTCATCCTCATCTATATTACCGGTGGTAGGTACCGGAACGCCCCACATCAGATCTCTCGTCACCGGACTAGGTCTGAGCCCCCCTCTTAGCCGAGCATCGATGATATCTCCATCGGCATTGATAACCGCATTTGGACTCCACTTTCCAACTTTCCAAGTCTTCAGGAGCCATTCTTCGAGTCGCGGTTGGATGGCGTTCAACTTGACATACATGTGTGATGATGGCCGGGCAGTGACAATATGTGTTTTATTTCGCTGGCATCGAGGTGATATAAGGTCCAATGGATCTAAGGTTCGCGAACATCCATCGCACTGGTCTCCTCGTGCATCCTGAGAACGGTGTGATTATTGGAAACGAAGTCAACGGCGACTACAATTACGTGCCTCATACCCACAATTCGGACAGATCCCTTCAACAAGTCGGTCTGCCAAGAACCTGATTATCCGCATGAAAAAATTGAACAGGAACACGAATCCAACTTGAAGTCTACCTTTGACAACCTTCACAATATGTCTGATCTTTGACTTGTCTCTCTAGTAGGCCGTTCTTACTCAGATGAAGGTATATGTCTTGAGATATCCTGTAACAATAAAGCGCTGGTGAGTGTTGGTGAATTTAATGCAATCATCGAGGAGCCTAGCGCACTCTGTATGATGTGGTGTTGATGTCCGTCCGAATATGTCAAAGCTTCCCTAAAATGAGAATCTGAGGGAAATACAGCAGGGAAAGTCATACCCGATGTCAAACCAATCGTAGGTCTCACGGTGAAGGTCGTGATATTTGTCGCACAGTGCTTTGGGCGTGATATTCTCCTTCAACGCCTGTGTTTCGGTGGCAGTACCGTACTCGTCCGTACCACAAACATAAAGTGTTCTCCGGTTCCGTGTACCTATAAACAGCTCATTTACAGCTTCTGGTTAATCGAAAAACGCGTGCTTACGGTTGTAACTAATTGCGCAGATTAACCAAAATATATTGTGAGGGAGAGATCATGATCCTCACCGACTGAACACATCTGCACTCAAAGTGCTTCCTATAATGTTCCCTGGGGATGTGATCCTTTGTGACACGAAGCATATTACTCTCGACAATGGCCTTACCTAGATGTGGGACATTGTTGCAGTAAGGTAAAGCCGAAGTGATTAAGACGTTCGTTTCGCCATCTCTGGGTAGTCTACATGCGAAGATTACGCTGTATCTGAGTATCGTATCTCATAGTCCGGGTGACTCGAATGCGCACACTGTCTGACCCTTTCCCGGGGTGTCGCGTAATAACCCCTCCGCCTGTCGAATGTTCTGAGACATAGAATTTACTTGTTGTTGACTGCCGTATACAGGCATCTGGTATGTTTGCGAAAGGGCTCTCAGAGTGTTAATGGTACGGTGTAATCGAGACAGCTTGTAGTGACTCGAAAACCAAATTAGGACCCTACAGCGTGGTAAACTCAGCTATGAGGTGTGTGTGGCTGACGGCATTGCTCGTTCACCTTCATATCGGCCGTTCGCGAATCGCAGGTAGAGCTATCTGGTTGTTTCGTTCATTATTCTTATTTAAACCATCGTCATATGTTCAAGTGAACGCGACAGCTGCTCTCTGGGCATCTGCGTAGCAGGACTGCCGAAACATTACCGATGGCATCCTCTGGGTGGGATAGGGTATCATGATCTCTGTAAGAGAGGACGAACTGAAACCGATGCAGGCTGGTATCATCCCCGCCCAGGCCTTTGTTCTCCGGACAGCGAGACGAGGCTGACGAACATGGTCTCCTGCCTGAATTTACGGTACGCAGCTGAGCGTCAGCCACACATTGCACCATAAAGCGTGTTACAGTTTCGATCCGTTTGCATAGGACTTGGAGTCGGATGTTTGTTGTGTTTCACTAATCTCTATTTTGGTCTTCAAACTGGTATGATTATTTCTACTCCATGTCTTCGTACTTGCTAAACTGCTCCAAGGGTGGATCAGTATGTACGTCTGTGGCCGCGGCAACTCCATATCCCTTCTATAGTCTAATATTTAGACAGGATGTCTCTGCAATCCGCGCTCATTGGCTACCTTTTATCCTTGCTCTTCCGGCAACGCCTAACACCTCAGGAGAATGTTGTCTTGCAGACAACCGCTGTTGCGACAGGTTAGTAGAGGTAATAAGTTGACAATCTCACCTAAATATCTCTCATAGGTACAATGCCTTTGGCTGCTGGATTTGTTGGTATTATACCGGCTCTAGGACTTCTCGACCCTAGCAAGGATGGGATTTCTCCTCTTGAAATCACCTGGCTGCACGGAGTCGGGTGGTCACTGGCGGTTGCATTCTTTGGGTAAGAACATGGGGTGTTTAGTTCTGGTATATTGTAACACGTAGTTACTCAGAGTTCTTTTGGCACCGCCGATCCGCAAGCAAGTGGTAAATGAAACGTAACAATCCTTTACCTTTGGGACAGTCTGATTTCCCCCCCTCAGATCATCAAAGAGCAGTTGGCTTTTCCTTCTGGTACAGCTACGGCTCAACTCATTTCTGTCCTTCATCGGAAACCACCACCAACAACTACCTTGAGTAATCGCCGTGGCTATTCTCCTCTGAGTTCAGATAGTAACAATCGCGAGGATTACCACTCCATTCCATCAGCTGATCCCGAGGCAACGCAATTTGGGCATTCTGAAATTCATAATGATGAAGAGGCGGACATAGCCGATGCTAAGAAGCGCGAAGAAGTACAACTGGAAGGATGGTCTATACTGAGGTGGAGTTTTGGTGCCTCTGCAGCGCTAACGGTAACTCTTCGTTCATTTCCAGGGCCCTGCTTAAAAGCTAAATCATCGTTCAGTTGGCTGCGTACTTTTTTCCCGTAGTATTTGCTATTCCTCTTTTCGGGAGCTACTTAGCCCAGGAATGGTTGTGGAATTTTACTCCAAGCTTATCTTATGTCGGACAGGGTGAGTGGCTTGGCTTTTAGATCAGCTGTTTTGCTCAATAACTGACAGGTATAATTATGGGATACCCTACAACTCTTAGCATGAGCTTGGTCTGTCACTTGTCTTGCTTGTCTGGTTGGACAAACTCCCTGATGTTTCTTATCAGGGCATGGTGGTTGGTTGGGCTGTTCTGTCACCTTTATCCAAGCATTTGGGATGGGCACCTGGGCCGGTTGGAGACATGTCAACAGGGGCTCGCGGTTGGATTCTGTGGATTTCACTCGCCGTCATGTGTGCGGACAGTCTCGTCTCACTTCTCCCCATCGTTTACGAATCAATCAAGAAGGTCATTGGTCGCAAGATTTCTCAGGACGACATTGAACCGGAAGATGAAGAAACAGAGACGAGGGATAGACTTGTTCCGATCACATGGGTATTATGGGGCTCTGGATCAGCGGTGCTTTTTGGCACAGTACTTGTTTGGGCCGTGTTCGGGAGTGAGGGCATTAAACCTTGGGCAACCGTTGTTGGATTCGCACTTGGTGGTCTGTTAAGTCTACTTGGGTAAGTGGCTCTCAGGCTTGTAATGGATTCCTGGGGCTTAAGGCTACCCCAACAACAGTGTCAGAGCTTTGGGTGAAACCGACCTGAATCCAGTCAGCGGACTGGGAAAGATCAGTCAGCTATTATTTGCTGTGATCCAACCAGGCAACATTGTAGCGAATATTATTGCCGGTGGTGTGGCCGAGGCCGGTGCACAGCAGTGAGTTGTATCCAGTTCTCGCTGTTGACTTATGCTGACTTTTCACAGAGCTGGTGACCTAATGCAAGACCTGAAGACTGGTCACCTCATTGGTGCTTCTCCGCGAGCTCAATTCTATGGGCAGTTGCTGGGTTCAGCCCTTTCCGTCTTGGTAACGACTAGTGCTTATTCGTTATACCAACGAGCGTATCCTATACCTGGACCAAACTTTCCTGCACCTACTGCTTACGTGTGGCTTAACCTAGCCCGCCTCCTTCGTAAGTAAATTAATTGTAGCTGTATGCGCCCAGATAACCGTAGATATATAGGTGATAAACAGCTTCCACGCAAGAGCGGCGAATTCATGATCATCTTTGCACTGCTGGCGGCTCTTAACGCGGGGCTCAAAATAAGAGCTACTACTCGCGGTCAACGGTGGGCGAAATGGATTCCTTCGGGCATAGCGTTCGCTGTTGGTTTCTTAAACACGCCTTCTTTCTCCTTGGCGCGACTCGTCGGTGGCATTGTGGAGTACATGTATAATCGCCGGAAAGGAAAACAGAAAGGTGGGAGTGGGATACGACTCATTGTTATCGCTAGCGGGTTTGTATTGGGTGAAGGAACGTTTAGCATTGTCTCACTTGTATTGAAGACCAGCGGGGTGGGCATCGCGAGTTGCTGGGGTTGTGCGGGGGGCTCATGCCCGGGTTGTTGACTTGCGAATGTAGACCGCGTGCGTCCCCAATAAGCGTACAGTACCTCCACGGAAGGCTGTCACGGTTGTGACACCTTTCTTCGCTTCGCGATGTCCTCACCACAAGAGCCCGCCAACATAAATGGTACCGCCATGGTCAGTGAATGTTATAAATTGACATCGCCAAGCAAGTTTCAAGGCCAAAATCTAGACAGTCAAGCGCAAACGACGCACTTACCCTGTCGATCTCTGCCTCGGTTTCTATCCTGGAAAAGCTACGCATCACAATCCTCAAACGTTATGGACTTTGAATGATATGATCCCCCACGGTGACTCTATTCTTCTCGTCAACAATTCTGATGATCCCCATCCCTGCGTATCGGCTCCGTCACGACCCCATGATGGTGATGGCTATCGAATATCTCCACTCATGACCTCGCGCCCTCCATCACCTGTAGTGGCTGTTGAGGCAATCTTGCGAAAGTCTGCTGCGAAACCGCCGAGAACATATAAAAATAAATCACGGTCTAAAATCAAGTGCGCTACAACAATAACATATGGTCACGAGGAAGAGCACTATCAAGAATCTGGGGCGGAAGCGTCAGTTACTGTACTTCCGGCTCATGTAAGGAAGCGCTACCGGACAGCATTGCAGCCATTAGATTTCCAAGCCCCGGCACCTAAAGTCAACGGTGGTTCTTCTGCCAAAATGGGGATTACACCTCGTCTAGCCAATGCTACTCGCCTAGCTCGCGTCGACCTTATGACGCCTCATCTTCCCTACGCTTTCAAAGATGTCGAATCACTTCCACCACTTGATCGTGGTTCTGTCTATAATCTGGACTTTCCTCTTGTACAAAGGCCTCGAAAGCGGAGGCCAGTCAGACCTCAGCTCGTTGATTTTTCAAGACCCTGTTCCATATCTGACCCCTCTCCCTCGAAGACAGAATCCAACGCCGGATATAGGTCTATGACACACTGGAGGATTAACGAGCCCTTCAGGACAAGCAAAGTTCCTGTGACAACTTCTAAGAACAGAAAAGTAATCAGGAGCAGACAAGAAGTCCAGCCACTGTCATTTGTCTCTTGGGAGCAACACGAGAAAGGTCTATTAGAATTTAAAGCCTATCGACGGGGTATTGCCAATGCACACAGTGATACAGCAGGGTATGACTGAACAAAGGGACACAGATTTCTAACTATCAACCCCGAGGTTCAGCTGAGGTGGACGAAGGCCATGTTGATCCTGAGGCTAATTGCCAGAGTTTGGAGTTTGTTGCGATTCACAAGCCATTTTCTTCAGTCATCCATGCTTATACTGATAATAACGCTCAATTTCAGGTTCACCGATTTTGAGGAACAGGTTTCTATACCGTCCAGCGATCCACTTACCACTTATGCTTCGAAAGTCTTCGAACCCCTTGAATGTGCGGGAAATGGCAATGACATGGGTAAGAGATTATATCACTTTGCTGGCCATGGGAATATTCACATCCTGGATCACATGGATAAAGACGAAGCTCTTCCTGAGGTGTTCTGAATGACCTTGTCGCCGCCTCGACCTCCCCAGGATCCTTCGACATCAGCCCGTCATCCTTGGTTCATCAGACACCTCGTGGGGATCCCCAGCCAGCCGAAGAGAAGTTCTTCGAAACCAGATATCATTCAGACTGTCCTGCATTCTCTTGGGAGCCCGATAACGTCGATGCCTAAATTACTCACCACTGCCATTGCACCGGCCGCATGTCACCAGGAAGGTGACACCGATAAAGATAAAGCAAAGGTAAGACCATCGGGTTGAACTTGGTGGACCTATTTCCTCACTCAATCGACTAAAGATGCCCTCTGCATGTCTGTCCATGGACCCCTTGGGTCACCTTCTCCCTGAAAGTTCTTAACGCGCTTTACTGTAAGCTCCAGTTATTGTCCATGGCGATCTCTTGAACTCGTTCTCCAGTATATGAAGACTTCAAGTGACCGTGACGACAACATCCATCAGAGTGAGCTAGGTAGTCTGTAGTGGGAGTTTGTCAGATCGGACTGCCTTCAAACTTACGAGATAGGGCTATTCTGAATAACGATCACCTTCGTCCTTGAGTTTCGAGCTTGAGTTTGAGCTTGATCAATACGCATACTTACTGGTATAGTCACCTTATGTGCAATCACAGTGACAACACGTCAAACACGTCACGCGCCTCAACCTTGCGTTTCCCATGAACATTAAGAACGCCACGGACGCTGAGGCTGTTGGTGTTGGCGAAGACAGCAAATTGGATCTCAAAGCTGAGGCCCTCGAGGATACCTACCGAGACGCTGGCTACGACTCAGATACACCCCCCACGCCAGAAGAATGGAAGACCATGAACGGATACGGCAGTTTTATTAGTGAGTTGCGTCACCTAGTACTGGAACTGATTTTCAATACTTAATATTTTTTCACTCTCAATATGAAGCACACGACGAAGCTGATGTGGAGCATATGTTCCATATCAACGATTTGTGAGCAGCCCCTCCGACAGTCAAGCATACCTAAACTGATGGCTAAGCAGCATCTATGTTCTACCGGCTGGTCGAGACCCCGATGAAGAGGTTGACAAGACGGAGCTGTGGCTGGCACAAATACGGTCGATCAGGGCGCATGGTAGCAATAGTGTAAGGGTATTCAGCAATATGTTCACTTTGAATAATTCTTTCCAGGTATGGATTAGGGCAAAATGGTTCTATCATCCCGAAGAACTGCCTCAAAATGCCAAAGGCGTAAAAGGGTTCGTGGATTTTTGGGTGTAGTCTCGGGGCGTGGGCTCACCTTGGTTGATAGAAAGGTCACCCAGTTTGGTAACTTTGAACGTATAAGTTCCAACCAAGCTGATTTTATCCCCACGTCCACCTGCTGTGGTGAGTGATTAGAACAAAGTCAGATGGTCTAATCCCATAGCACACCTCAGGCCTCGCCAAAATCACTCAGTACGATGAACAAGATCTTGAACAGGAGGATATCGAGCCCGGTTCATTTTATTACAGAGTTCGCAGTTTCTCTAGACTCTCATTGCTGAACTGAAGTTTGTATTATTCTAGTGCGAGTATGACTGGCAGAAACAAACTCTCAAGGTACTTATGGTACACATCACATTGTTATTGTGTAGACTGACTTTCAACTCCCAGAACACTCCACTACCATGCTCAATATGCAAAAAGACTTACAACCCAGATACAGATGTTATGCATTTTTGTCCCCGTCCAGGGTGTCATAGGTCCTGGCATGCGCCTTGCCTTGCAAAGGCCAACTGGCTCATTAAGTCGGAGGAGAACTTCTCACAGCGCATGATGTCACTCGACAAGGACTATGTCTCACCGAATGCTCCCAAAAGCAGCCCGAAAAAGAAAATTCGTCCTACCAAATCTACTGAGACATCGGTGTTTAACGACCCTTTTGCTCGAATGCCGACGGACTTACTGGCCGTGGCACGACAGCCTATCGCGCGCGGAGGGGTATTAGGCCTGGTTGGGAACGTTCGTTCGGTCTATAAGGCACGAAGAATGGTGCAGAATGCTTTGCAAGGCATCAAAGATATTCCGGAAGACTGGGAAGCTAGGTTGGGCAACGTGTTCGGTGTTAGTGGGATAGGGCCAGCAGCTAACGCGAAGGGGACGAGGTCGGCGATCTCCTACCAATGCCCCAAGTGCGGAGAACCGATCTGATGATTCTAGGTTGTTCTCCATGCTCCCGTCTGTATTCGCTGTTGATTGAGGTACGCGAGAAACTTCTTGACAGGTCCAACGCTGATCCATTGCCACAGCACCGACTGTATTGCATACTGGCTGTTCTGTATATCCTGTGGTAGTTTGCATATGCCTTTGAAATCCGGAAGTGTGAGGATATTTCTCGTATCGTTGTCACATAGATACTAGAATAAGACAAGATGGAATACTAAATATCGTTACAACTCTTCCTTTCACACACGCGGACATTACACGGTCTACTATCTGACACTGGAACCACCCCACCCAGTACTGCTTCTCATACTGCCCAAACTCGAGGTGCCCTCTCCTCTATTATCATTTGATCTCCGGGACCTGGTGTCTGCGCCTTGAAACCATCCACCAGACCCCGCTGCTGGGGGAGCTGTCTGTCTGGTAGTTGTCCGTCCACCCCAGTTGCTGGGGCGTTCCCAGTCCCAAAATGAGCGCTGCGGAACAACATTTGGTTCACGATCTCGTCTTCTGCCCCATGTAGATGCAGCTAGTCCTCCCAAGCCCAGTCCTGTCCAAAAGCCTGGTGTCCATCCGGTAGACGGTGACGGAGATGGTTTATAGTGATGCGGATAAGGCGGGGGAGGATCTGTGTCATCGGAGCGATGACCGGGGAACCAACCCCCACCGGATGGTCGTGGGGCCGGTCGCGAGGGTGCGGCGGCACTCCGTGGACGAGTAAAACAAGACCTGAGAACTTGATATAGGACAAACAGCAGTACCAATGACCATAAAACCATAAACAATGTTTTTAGAGGATCATCAGCTAGGGTATCGAGGGATGTGAATTATGCATGATGCAGAGTGAAACCAGGGTACCTACGGTCAATAATGTGGCGCAGAGCTCCAGGGACATAGGAGTCATGGTTTTGTAGTACGTTTGGAACACGAACCAATCTATACTCAAGAGCACAGGACCCTAGAAATTGAAATCGTAAGTTGCGCGGTACGGATCATGCAACTACACTCGAAACACCTTTCAGAATTATTGGATCTCCAGGACGGCTCCACCCCTCACAAGAGACTTCGACTCGACCAAAACGAAGCGAATCAGGCAAATCTAGAATACGAGTGTCCGAAAATACAGTAGGGAAGAAACGGGCTGCGTATACACATACCTGCCTGACACTAATAAAGAGATCTTCCGGTCAGTATCTGTTTCCAAATACCTAAAAACATAGTCTGACCTTCCAATCTACATCGGTGCCATGTCCCCCTTCGTTGACACAGCGTACAACATCTGGTTGAAAGAGATTGCATGGCTTGCCGATACATTTAAGTTGTGGGATTGGCGGTGTCCGTCGGCTCTGCGTTAGAGTCTCACTGTAGAACGTCAGTGAACGAATGGAGTCTAATGCGACTCGGGAAGTCATTGTGTAGCTAGGCTAGAGATTATTCAAGAGCTGCTATTATATTTGGCAGTACTGAGACGTGGAGTTACGTGTTGTGGACCCACGGTGGATCGCAACGGCTTCAAATATGGACACCCTCTCCCGGCGCGAAGAGGAGGCTCTGCTCAAATCCACAAAGGCCCGTGCTCTGAAAGAATGTGACCAGTTCGTCAAAGGCTAGTGGTTTTGATGCTCTGAACCACTTTCAAGACGGATACTCACGATGGCAGGCAGAATTTGCAGAATGTGCAACTGGCCGCACCATTTCGGTTGCTTGGGCGTGCCGAGGACAACACAAAGAAATACAAAATTGCATGCTGAAATTGTGGGTAAATTGCTGCTATTTTCGCAGAATCTCATGTTGACATTCCACTAGTACAGGCCCGGAGAATATGGATCTCTTGCGGGCTGAATATGTGAAGCTACGAGCACAGAGTCGCGCACAAGCCTGAGATTCGCAACTTAAGCTCTTGATCTCGGGCCACGACTCTTGTATGGCTATAGCCGTCTTTATGGCATCCTTGATTCAGACCGTTGATTCTTGAGTTTATTTCATATTCAGTTCTCGACGTTCAAAATAAATCTCCTTCACCCATGATTGTGGGCTACCATGCTGATCCGTCCTCTAGCATCCAACCCTAAATAAGGAAACCTTAGCTCACGATCATCGCATATCTCTTTATGGGTGACTGTAGTCGGAACGACCATTCACCGGCTGGGATCTTCGAAAAGTGGATGCCAACCAATGACGACTTTGAGCGGACAGTAAGCTTTTAATTGATCGAACGCCAGCACTGTGCTCTAGCGGGTTCTTGTATTATTCAGAATAAGTAGTGGTTGCCTCGAAACCTCGAAACCCGCTTTCCGATTTGATATAGGATCGTCTACCTCGGGTAACGTTTTATAATTAATATTCTGTGGACAGGGCGTGCAGCGTTACTGTAATTTATTTCGAAATATTACTCTTATCGTATTGAAAAGATTTAGTCGTACAACCTTGTGTATTCGGCAAATCCAAACCGTATAACAAAATCCGTCGGATGATACCTGTCTATATTATATGAGAGCATGGATAACAAATCAGAGGGGCAATGGGTGTGAGCAAGATGAGGGAGTATACTGCACGACACCAAAATGGTAAGTATGTGGTGTTAACAATCTTTGCAAAAACCATGAAATGAAGCACGTGCACATAAGACCCAACAAAACATGATTGCGACAATGAAAATAGTCCCGATACAGACAAGCAAAATTCCGAAGGACTTGTGGGAATAAGAACGACAACGCGAGGCTTCTGAGCGGAACCGCGGCGAGTTCTCAACTCGAAGAATGTGGTTAAACCAGTGTCCTCCTTTGACGTGACAGAGTATGTGCGCGCTCCGAGAGAGACGTGGGAGTGAAGGGCAGACTTGCCAAGGTAGACGCCGAGGTGGGAACGTATCCGCACGTTGCCGTTGGATTACAATCGTCAGAGATGCCGTCGTCGTGCTTTCCAAGTCTCTTCTCTCACGCATTCCCCTGTCCTCGGGCAATGCTTCATGCGATGATACAGCCGGGGCCATGCTTTGCTCTGCGCTTCTTCCGACGGACCACGGTCTCCGGATACCGCGCTCGCATCTGGCGGACCAGGTCTTCAAAGACATCATCCACATGCCAATTGCGTTTGGCGGATGTCTCGTAAAAGGGGAGACTCCAACTGCGACTGAGCGCTTGAATATGGGAACGGTGTACTTCGCGTTCAGCCGTGAGGTCGGATTTCGTGCCAACGACGACGATAGGAACAGCGGTCGAGGTGCCTTTAACACGATATATTTGTTGTCGGAGAGTCTCAACTTCGCGAAGAGATGTTTCTTGCGTAAGGCTGCAACAGCATGAGCGTGACCTAAGAATGGTGTAGAAGGGTACGAACCTGAAGACGAGGACGAAGCCGTCGGCTGATTTGATGTAAAACTCGTTCAATGCGGTGAACTGCTCAGCGCCTGCAGTATCTGTAACTTCGAGCTGAGATAGCGGCATGTCTCAGACTTGACGAGACGTTGACGAGGCACAGAAAAAAACACACCGAAGTGAGCTCGTCGTCAACTTTGACCTGCCGTCGATATGCCTCTGCAGCGGTGCATTAGTGAGAACACTGCGCCCATCAGGAAAGGCTAACCTTCAATAGTTGGGTCGTAGCTATCGAGGAAGACCTCGCGCACCCAGCGAACGGTGAGCGCACTCTTTCCTACACCGCCAGCTACGGCATGTTTCAGTACTAGTCGATCATGAAGTTTGACGGGCACGCACCGCCTAGGACAACGCTAGAAAACTGACGCATGATAGTGAGAGTTAGAGACAAATTGGAGCTAAGATCTCAAATCCTTCCATATTCGTATTCGGAGTTGGCAAACAGCGCTTCCCGTCCGCCCACCCAACTTTGATGAATCCCCGTGTCTTTTTCGACTTTGCGCTCGATACGACTCCAATCGGAAGGTTGGTTGTTATTCTATGTGCCTTGCAGAATCTACTCACGTCTTCTCTTCTAGAGTTATCTTTGAGCTCTTCGCGGACACATCACCGAAAACAGCAGAAAAGTGCGTTCACCGGCAGAATTGAGTTCACGTCTTTTCAATAACGTTCTAGTTTCCGTGCATTATGTACGGGCGAGAAGGGGGTCTCTCCCAAGTCACAGCTGCCACTTTATTACAAGAACTCGATTATACATCGCTCCATTGCCGAGTTCATGATCCAAGGCGGAGGTAAGCAAGACCGATGCTCACCTGCCGCCATACGTTGACCTGTATTGATTGCCAGACTTTACAAAACGGAATGGACTAGGAGGAGAGTCCGTTTATGGAGCACCATTTGAGGACGAAGATTTGTCACGTGAGGTTGGCTCTGAAGGGTGCAGTTCATCCCACCACTGCGTTGTTTATACCTATGCTCACTGGTTCAACAAGGCTGCTCGTCATGGCCAACCGTGGACCCAACACGTATGCACCCTCTTTCGTCATCTAAACACTAGTTGATTCTTGGTGCAGCAACGGCTCGCAATTCTTCATCACGCTCCGCCCGTGTCCCCATTTAAACGGCAAGCATGTAGTCTTTGGCCGCATAGTACGCGGATTTGAAGACGTCATCCAGAAGATTGCTGTCGTGCCTACTGATGACAGGGATAGACCAACACGGCCTGTCGTCATTGTTACCTGTGGTGAACTTGAGCGCAGGAAGGCACCGGTTGTAAAAAGGGCGCCATCAAGATCGATATCCCCGGTCGAGTCAGAGATTGATGTCCCAAAGAAAAAACGTCGCCGTCGTTCCTCAGCATCTCCTGACCTTGATACAGATGACGGATCTGATCATAATCGCAAGTCAAAGTCAAAGTCCAAACGACATTCCAAGTTCAAGTCCAAAAGCAAGCGCCATAAGGACAGCTCTTCACCACACACTGCTCTTCCGCACCAAGAAACAGAGGAAGAGTACGATTTGCGCTTGGAAAGAGAGGAAAATGAACGCCTTGAGGCTGCGCGTAAACTCGAACTAGCAAGGTTGCGGGAAAGACTTGCAAGAGAGAAAGAAGAACGCGAGCGACAAAATAAGGAGATCGGCGCCATAAATTACAAAGGTTGGAGCATGCGATTAATTCCGGTCGCAGTAGGGCGTGATTAACAGCAATTATCCAGGTCGCGGTAGAATGAAATATGTGGACCCAGAGACGGCAAGAAGGCGCGGAGATTAGGACCCTCACCCTCTTTTTTGTACTTCCATGACTTTTTTACAGATACCATAACAAACAAGCTAAGTGGTACCCAACATCTTGATATGTACACTTCTTTCGCTTCTTTCACTTCTTTCAAAACGAGCGAGTGATCATAGTGAGAGGCATGGGCGGGGGGCATGGGGGCATAGTCTGTACACAGGAGAGATGCGAAGAATAAAAAAATCAAGAGGGAGACCAGGTTTGTGTAGTATTTTGAACGGCCAGGAATTAGGATGTAGTTGATGACAAAAAGGAGGATACAAATAATCCAGAGTTCTGCAGGTCAAACGACAATCTGCGCAACCTTCTCAGTGGTTTGCTCCAGTGATGACCCTGAATCTTTCCCGCTTTCCTCCGTCGAGTTATGCGACTGCGCATCCTTCGGGCTCTGCGTGTCAGCTGCCTTCTTCGCGGCGTTCGCAAAGCTAAACGCAGGCCGCACAGTCGCACTCGCGGGGGGGGATGATGACTTGCGAGGGACATGGGGGCCACGCGTCGAGGCCTGGCGAGACGTCTCGCGCGAGAGGGGGTGAGGGTGGTCCCCACTACGGGCAGTCGGTTGACGTGACGTCTCCCGAGAAAGGGGATGCCGCGTCAGCGTGGACGATGCTTCGTCGCGCTCTTTGGAGATGCGTTCCTCGACCTCTCTCTCGCGTGCTGAGACGTCGACAGGTCTGCGACGCGAGGTGAGTACGTGAACAGGCACGACGATAGAGGGAAACACTTACTTGGCTGTGCCAAACGGATTGGCTCTGGATCCTGTGGGAAAAGTAGAGCCTTGAGAGGGAGAGGCAAGCGGGGTGGCAACCGTCGAGCCCGTTCCTGAGCGTGGGAGCAATTCGAGTTTTCGGCGGGCAAGCTGCGGGGTGGGCGGCGTAGAATTGGTTGCTAGATATAAAATATTATGTTTCTTGATCTTGAGCAGGGAAGTATGTTGTGCTCACGCGATCGCTCAAAGCTGCCCTGCCTCTCTGTGGGGGGCGCAGGTCTCGTCCGCGAACGCCAATCACCTTCTTCTGCGATCGCTGGCGTCGCCGTGCCGCTGCCAGCACCACTTCCACTTCGTTCAGCAAAACCAGAGCCAAACTTGCGCCCTACGCTCCCCGAATCACTTCCGGACGGGCTAGGCCGGAACTTGGATCCCTTTGTCCACGTCTCTTCAGCATCCGCAGCCCCGCTACTCTCCAGAGCCCCAAACCCACGCCGACCATCCCGTTCGCGCTCCGGAGGGGGTGGCATAGGCCCACGGCTGCTTCGCCAGTCACCATTCAGTTCGGGTCGCTCACGTTCACGTTCTGTATCGGCACTTGGCGTAAATCGGGCGCCGCGTCGAGGGCCCTCGTCGTCTCCTGCTGCTGGGCCATCTCGGAACCCAAAGCCGGAACCACCGCGAGGACCACCACGGATAGGAGGCTCAGAGGAAGGAAGAGGTCCGTCGCGCCGCCAATTTCCCATGAATTTGTCATCATCAAAACCTCCGCCGCCACTGCCAAAACGGTCGCGGTCGCGTTCCTTTGCTGAAAAAAAGTCAGATGGGTCAGGGTGTCAAGGCATGGTGACATACGTGGCTCAGCAACGTTGACACGAACGGTACGATGTGAGAGGGTCTGAGCAGGGATATCAGTCGAAGTAACTATTGTTTCAAACGCTTGACGCACCCCGCCAGATTTTGCAAGCGCATCCTTGAGTCCTTCAAGCTCTACAAATTCAACATAGCCAAATCCCTTTGGCTTGCCATCTCTATCGGTGATAATCTTCACCGAGACGGTCTGACCAAAATTGAGCAACAGAGGCCCTTACAGGAAGAGAATGCCTACTTTGTGGGGAGCAAAAAATTCCTCAAGCTCCATTTCTGACATGTCAAAAGCAAGGTTTCCGACAAACGCAGTGTAGGGTGGCTGCGTGGGAAGGGGGACATCATCTCTGGGGGGAAGGGGGGCACGATCGGCTGTATCGCAAAGCCACTTAAAACACAATATAATGTCGACGAGAGTGAGTAGACGCACGTCGAGAGGAGAAATCGGAGCGCCCAAATTCTCTGGCTCGCTCCTCATCAGTACGGGGGGCCGCTGTGAATGCGACGTTAATCGTCGCCAGGGATGTATGTCATACACTCACGTGCGGAAGGCAAAGAGTCCATCTCATCTGCCCATGATCCAAGGGCTGCCGAGAAACGATTAAGAAAGTATATGAGACACGGGAATGGCACACACCATTATCCCCTAGGAATTCGTTTAGCGACATCTTCTGGCCTTTTTTGGGAGCTGAATGTGGGGTATCAATGAAGGACATATTGTACATAAGAGTAGTGGAAAACGTACCCATGATTGTAAAGGTTGTGGTGGTTGCGATTCAAGCGTTGTTTGGTGCGCCAAAAATTATTCGGAGTATGGAAGTATACGTCGTATGATGTAAGCCCGGGTCTCTGCTGCGGCCCGCCGTGGTCTCCTGCTCAGCGACAATCACCAGCACGGTTCCCAGCTATGGTACTTGATGAACTTATTGTTAGAAACACCATTCCCCGGCCATGATGGTGCGGCGTTTTTGCACGACCACGACCAGGAGGCTATGGCTTGTCGCTGATCCATCTGATGAAGCTATATCAGTACTGTCAGATCTCTGGGGATTTCGACCCTGATGCCACGAGAAGAGTTGATGACGTTCAAGCAATAGCTTGAAGCGATGGCATCACGATGTTAAGAGGGCAGTCTCAGTTGGAGGTTTCACAGTTGGACGACGCTGTGTATGGTAATTGCGATGCATACATGGCAGTCTGACCGCTGGCAGTTCACCTAAAACTCGGCAGCCATTTGTGAGTCCTATCAACTGTCCTATGAGCGACTCTTGACACAAGTGTTGGCAGCGTAAAAGCTGTCACAAGTCAACAGACCTCAAGGAAACAGGTAGCTTCTTGCACATTGTCAAATAGAAACAATGTACAACACATGCATGAGCCCTTTCCGCACCCCCGGGGCCTTATACATGAGTGCTTTAATACACAGTGCAATAAGCAAAATCCTTAAGAATGTAGTCCTACTGGCAACCATTGTTATTATTGCAATACAGTACACTTGATGCTTAGTTTCACTCTAAATAATTGCTGGACTAAACCTCCCGTAAGGACGCGAGCGTGGCGCATAAATTTGATGATGCCAATATCGGCAGGCTCTTATCAAGGACTGAAAAGAAGAAAAAGTAGCTTCTTACGCCTTTTTTTTTTTTGAACTGCGGTTTCAGTTCATATTGTCATATAAAATTAATGCCTCCTGGCCGATTTGAACGACCGACCTCGTCATGTCGAGACATGATACTAGTGACGCGCTCTACCAACTGAGCTAAGAAGGCTACAAGTCTCGCTATCCACCAGTATTACTCAAATACGTTCTTGCGAGAAATCGTCGATCCTGGCCACCAAAATAAAGTATCTATGAACCTGCAGTTCTAACTTGTATCTGAGCCTGGTGGTAACACATAGGTTGCGACTCTCTCAGCCGAGTACTGCAGTTGATTCTGACATAGAAATCTGGTTCATAAGTCTACACGATGAATCCGTCTGTACTCCCTGTATTAGACTACAGTCGCTATGGTCGACAAATGATTCTCGAAGGCTTCGGTCTTTCAGGTGCGTTGCACGCTTCATTCTTATAATGCAAGTAGAGTTCACTCGCGTAAATAACACAGGTCAATTGAAGCTGCGTCAATCTGCAGTGATCGTGGTTGGAGCGGGTGGCCTTGGGTGTCCGGCACTGCAGTACCTGGCTGCAGCGGGTGTAGGTCACTGTCAACATCACCCTACCCCGAACTTAATCACCAACTGCTACATTCACAGGAAAAATTGCCATCGTAGATCACGACACCGTTGATATCTCAAATCTTCAAAGGCAGATATTGCACACGGAAGCAAGAGTTGGCATGTCTAAAGTCCGTTCTGCAGAGATCGCAATTAAAGAGTGCAGTCTCCGTTTTGTTGTAACTACTTTCCAGCTCCTTACTCTCACTGAAGGATCAATTCTCATATCACTATCATCACGCACGACCTCTTCCTCGCAGCGGACAATGCCCATGATATTCTTTCACCTTATGACATCGTCCTGGACTGCACGGATAATGTCCCGACACGTTATCTTCTGTCGGACGTCTCAGTGGCTCTCGGGAAACCGCTTGTCAGTGGTGCTGCAATGAAATTCGACGGTCAACTATGCACGTACAATCTCAAAAGTGACGGCCCTTGCTACAGATGTCTGTACCCAAGACCTCCTGCCATAGAGACTGTTGGGACATGCGAGGAGACTGGTGTACTAGGAGTCGTGACTGGCACCATTGGGAACCTGCAGGCCCTGGAATGTCTTAAAATTCTTACAGGCCTCCATGGCAAGTTTTTAATTTTCAAGTCAAAGATTGATACTCATTGTTATGTAGATGGACGCCCCTCTCTCCTCATATTCTCGGCGCTATCCACACCGCCTTTTCGCACTGCCAAGTTACGGAATAGACGACCTACATGTCCCGCTTGTGGCGAGGATGGTAAGAAAGTCGGTAAAATTGACGAGATCGACTACGTCGCATTTTGTGGTGGCCATATACCAGACTTTGAAGTCACTGGCCTACGACAGGGTCAACCAGGTCATCGAATTGGCGGAAGAGTGCGTATCCTGCGGCCTCAATTGCACTTACCATCTTAACTGATCATGAATTTGACCCGTTGGCGGGGCATACAGGATTTACAGCAAGCAATGAAAGACGGACGTGCACATCTGATTGATGTGCGATCCCCCACGGAATTTGGCATTTGTCATCTTCCGACTTCAACCAGTATGTCTTCTCCTATTCTTCGCTCTTGTCCCTCACGTCTCCATGCAGACGTCCCTTTACCTGAGCTTGTGGCCGACCCGGCGTCATACATTGACAATATTGCAACATCCCAGATATTTGTGGTATGTCGGTTGGGGAACGACTCACAGATTGCTGCGGATGCATTGAGATCTGTTGCTGCTGGCCGCTCAATACAAGACTTGGTAGGGGGTCTAAGAGGTTGGAGCCGCGATGTGGACCCGAAATTCCCAGTGTATTAATGTCCATGCCCTTGCTTTGTATGTGGCAACCTTGATGTGTATAGACAACGGTATAAACCTGCCACTCAAGACTTGCTCATTGATTTATAGGTGCGTCCACTCTGCCACCTTTGAAGCTTGACATAAAACTCATGTGTGCAATCTTCCTTATATCATCTTTAGAAAGACCCAGTCCAAAAGGTGGTGCTGCCATGAGTAGGGCATATTCCCCAACTAGCGAGTTGCGGAATGGTAAGATATCGTCGGTCTAGGGAAGCCCGTCAAGTCAGAGGCGGGTTTTCGAAAATAGATCACGAACACAGATGACTATAGGGTGATTGTGTTCAAGGTAATAACGGATGTGGTGAACATCGATAGTCTCCACTGTTTTGCAGCTGCATGCCACGTCAGTACCTTGGGACTGCTAGCTGGGGATTAAACGCACAGGAAGTTGGATGTGAGACAAATCTCGATTGGAATTCTCTCTCGCAGTACAATGTCACGCGCCGCTCTTGAAAGGAAGGTGGCATGTCCGAGGCGCGATGGCCCAAATGACAAGAGGGTCTGTGTGTCCTCTTCGGTGTTTGCAGGAGTCTGGATGTTGTCCAAGTTGATCAAGACCGCTGGCACAATTCAAGGAATCTAACCTCGGCAATGTGCAGAGTAATATTTAAACCAGCCACTTTAGCCCGTTCAAAGTAGGGTAAAAATGTAGCCATATCTCCCATCTATAAAATCATTACAAGCCATTAGCATGGCGATCGTACCACGCCTAATATCATCCTGAGACTGACCAGGGGATCGCCACATAAGTCGATCCCGACCACTCTCCTGCCTTGGTGCTTCAAGAAAATAGCCAGATCCACACATTCCTGGACATCTTGAAGCGACATTCGGCGGTCGATGCTGATCAATAACGCGGCAGTCTCTGGGGGGTATTTTTCCACTTCATTGAGCACTGTATCCAAATACACCCTGCGCGTCATGTGGTTCGTTTTACGAGGCGTAGTGCGTAGCTCCATGTATTGGCATTGAGAGGGAGTTCCATCAGATCCAGGTAGGAGGAAGTGTGATAGGACCTCGCGTGTGACTGTAGCAAGAGCTGGAGCCGTTGAAGTCAAGGCATATATTGCGGGAAACAACGAAAAGAAGTCGTGAATGACGTTTAGCTCAAAACCGCGTTCAAGTACCTCCAATCCTTTTGACACAGTCTCTGATAAGATATCGGAATTTATGCTGCTTTCACGGGCGAGCTTTTGGAGACAGGATAAAGGTATAGATCCGTTCAGATGAGCGTGCAGCTCTGCTTTCGGTAGATTTCGCAGAAACTCAGTCTGAGATGTGGATAGCGAATTAAAGGCCTCTGCTACCAAGTCATTCATACTGGCGATAATAGGGAAGACGCCTGTAGGCCGTAGCGGTGAGCTTTTGGTTACTCGAACTTTGGCGGCCTCGGGTCCGAGTTTTGGTCCCGCGGCATTTCATCAAAGTCAAGAAATCGTCAAACTGGGCTTGCCTCCCATTGAGGATGGCCAATGTGCGACAAGAAGTACTCATCGTCTGTCTCGTCGAGTCATCAGTAACACTATGGCATGAATGGAGCGATATTCTTATGAAGTATATGTCGCCTTTGTTACAGCGAATGGCAGCACCCGTTAGAGGCAACAGGAATGAGGTGGTAAGCTCCTACCTAACATCAGACCTACAGTTGTAGTGGATCACCACTTATGAGCTATTCAGCTTCGGATAGGGTTTGTATCATACTCGGATTCATATGTGCATCCGAACCCCATACTAGCAAGACGTTTCTTCTCGCCAGTTCTCCAGCTCACGAAGGAGCTAAACGAGGACCCTGCGAGTCTGGGTATAGGTCGCACCGCTTCGGGTGGTCACAAGGGAATGGCCGTCCTTGAAGGATATGCTGCCGTTCTAGAGGTTAGATGGTACTTTGAACCGGCAGCCATCAGTATTGAAGCCTCCCTCCCGAATAGATGTTTGATGCTGTTGGTGAAACAAGACCACCACTAAGACCGCATTTGACGAACGAGGCTCAGCTGGAGATGCCAGTATACGATTCCAGCTATTACTTGGTCCATGTGGCTTCTTCTTCCCCCGACAATGCCCCAAAACCGTCGTGGAATACTAACCCTGCTTTAGATGAGCTAACATGGGCCTCTCTGCCATCTGAGTTACTGAAGGTTTGCCAACCGCTTAATAGGGTTCTTATGTTCATTTCTCCCATCATCACAGCGAAAGATTAAGTCCAGCATGATCCTTACCCGCCCCATACCAGAGCTGTTGGACTTCCACAAACGTGTAATCATGTTTCCTGTCCCCTTCTGCAAGTCATTGGAACTGATTTCCTAACCAGATATCGCGCATGTCGGATCCTTCCTGGATAACCCTCCTTAAGCCGTCACACAGGTTACTATTTTCAGGCCTACCACCCGATAAAATCGGTAAATGATTCTCTCATCAATTCGTGTTTCAACCATGTAAGATCCTGTATTACTTTCGCAGTCCCACAGAAACGTGCGGCAACGGAGAGCGCCGGCAATCCACAACAACCTGCACAACCTCGTCCACCATCGCAGACACAAGTGACGGTTGACCCTCCCGCAGCGGCCCCAGTGTCAGTGACACAACCCACCTCGATCGGTACCAGCAACCCGTCTTCGTCCCGTCCAGCAAGCGTGACGGTGCAGCCGTCGAATGAACCTCAAGCTCAAGCTCAAGCTCAAGCTCAAACACATCCACAACCACAACCACAGCCACAGCCACAGCCACAGCCACCGCCGCAACTGCAGACTCACACTCCACCACAACCGCAGCCTCTGACCCAGGTTCAACCTCCACTCCAGACACAACCACATCCACAACCACAGTCTCAGTCTGTGCAGCCTCTCCCCACTACTGTCCCTGGACCAACTGTCGACCCTCAGAAGCTAATCAGTCATATCAGGGGGATAGAGAATGAGTGTCGACAGAAACTCCACCTGTTTAACGAAGCACGGAAAGCCGGAAAGCCACAGGCCGAGCTTGATGCGATGCAAGCAGACCTCACCCAGAAGGCCTCGACTCGTGCAAGGTTGGTCGTGATATATCAACAGATAATGCAGAGGCTGCAAGCAAATGCAAGTGGTACCCGAAGCCAACCTGCAGCCGCGCCGAACACTCAACCGGCAGGTAGTGGATCAACCTCACAAGTCCGACCCGCACAAGAGCAGCCTGAGGCCCATATTACCCCGCCGAATCCAGGACCCTCTATCCAAAGTGTTCCATTTAACAGTTTTGCAGGACCTAACCCTGCGAATAAGAATCTTTTCCAGAATATACCTATATCTGTGAGATCCGGCATGGAAGCTCAAATGCAAAAGATGCTAGCAGAGCGCACTCGTCCGCCGGTTCTGGCTGCCGCGCCGCAGACACAGCCGCAACCCACGCTACCAACTCAAAACCCATTGCAATCGACACAGGGTAGCCCGGGTATGACTACAAACCAGGCGGCCAATCCGGCCCTCCCCTCAAATCCAAACCCCGTGGCCATAATGACCCCAGTAGCATCTGTGGGCCCCCATGTGCGACGGTGGGAAGGCGCTCTCACATGGCCAGGATCAGCTCCGGGGGCACGGAAGGAAAATCACATTTATATAGCCCTATTCTCGCAAGACACTAATTTGTGAGTGGGCTTATGCAATCACGAAATATTATGTAGCTCACGCAAAGAAAAGGCGCTGCGATTCGTGGCCGCAGAAGCTTGTTCTGCAGCCTGCACGATGCGCCTTCAACATGGTGCAAATTCAAGGGTGGGTGAAGGAGCTTAGTCCATCCATGGCATTAATAAGTTCTACACCGATCACGGGAAGTTTTGAGGAAACCACTCTCAACATCAGAAGGTTCCGTCAACTGAAGGATATTATTCAAAATAAACATGTGGTTCGAATTGATCATTTGCGCATTGATCAGTAAACTGACCTGGTTGGGCCAATTGATGTAGGTTGCATATAGCCAGTTCGACATTGCAGGTGGGCCTCCAGGAACTGGCTGTGTAACGTTTCCCATGAAAACACCCGCGCCGCAAGGCGACTTACTTGTCGTCTTGGTTTTCCGTACGTCGGCGTTGCCGGCTGGGCTTATGGGGCCAGCTCCGCCTAGCCAGGCGCCATCTATTCCCGGGGCTTCTTCCGAGGCGTCATCATCAGTACCGCAGGTTCCACCAGTAACACAGGCCATGAACGCTGGGGTAGGCCCAACCTCTTTGCAAAATCTGTCCTCAGAAACGAAAGCATATCTTCAACAGCGGCAGGCTGCAGCACTGGCTGCCTATAACCAACAGCAGCTCGCACAGCAGGCACACCAACAAGGACTTATCGCAAACCCCGGATCGACATCAGCAGGGCAAGGGGCAGCGTTCAATGTTGCGCAATTTCTCCAAGGCATGCAGGCCATGCAACAACAGACGGAGGGAGGGAATCAAATGGGATTGGGGGGATTAACCCCCCAACAAACCGTGGCATTACAACAGGTACAGCATCGCCAGCCATCCGTATTCAACCCAGGACAAATGAGTGGTATTCAGATGTTGCAGTATCCTATGAATGGGCGAACTGATGAAGGACAAGGCCAGTAGTGTAAGCTGTATACTTGTGTATTCCAAAGGAATGTGTTATTAGTCGTTCAACAAATTATCATACTTGCTATATTTGCTGAAAAAACTGTAGTAAGGAAATGCTTGGAATGCCAAGCAGTACTAGTATGCTCCGCCGTATCCAATCTGATCAGCACCCAAGTCGTCTTTAATGCCGGGTATCTTCTCAGCGGTAGCGGGATTCGCCTGGGCTTCGTATATGATGACGGAGGGCGCCTCCTTCCGTTCCGAGAACGACCCAAGAAAACCCAAATAATAGATTTGAATAGTTTCGGCACCTTGAGACGCAGGAAAGAAGAGAGTAATAGAAGACAGATTAGAAAATTTTGCAGGCCTTTGCGATGTCTCAGTGAAACCATAAGACTGCGAAAAATTATCGAAGTCTACTTGACGGCGTAATCCCCAACCTCACGGCATTGAACAATGGCAAACTCTTGTGTGGATTTTAGGTCGGCAACATCACTGAAGTCCAGTGTATCTTCGTTTGCGAACTGGGGGGAAGTCAATGCACAATCGAGGAAATTGCAAAGTATGAAATAGACAGACAAGCGCGACTTTACTAGGGGTTTGGTCTCCGGGTCCCGATTTGAGCAGTACTGAGCGAAGTTTCACACTACCCGTAAAAGGAACTCGTATAATGCTGCCATGAGACGGTGAGGGACGAATACTGTTTCCCATTGGTCACGATCTCACAGTTGATCGTCTGCATCCGATTGGAGGTACTAGTAGAAGTGAGCAACTTTTAAGTGGCATAGCCATAGTACTTACCACACTCTCATCTAGCCGTTGGTCCCAAGGTTTGAGTATCTTTGCGTCATCGGCTGCATTGAGAATACGGACGTTTGGGTGGTCAATATAGGAGTACAAGTTGTCAGAGTTTGCGGGTTCTGCGGTGTGGTCATGGTCATGGTCATGGTTGTGGTGCTCGTCGCTGCAGTGACCGTGATCATTGTGCGACATGGTTAACCTACTTAAAGGAGGCAGCCATGGACTCGTGTGGGCGCGCCGCCACATTTCGCAATGCCGTTAGAACCACACTCTGATGCTACACCTTCCACTTCAGAAAGACTTGGGAGTGAGGGAAAGGATGTCGAACAGATACCAGCCATCATAGACAAGCTTTCCGACTTCAAAGTGTGGAACCCACCTGCAGGAACGTCTTCCATCACACCCAGAGGTGCGACACGCGGCATTACTCTCTTTCATTTGATATAATGGTCTGACAGGCTTTCTCGCAGAATTGCCAGATTCATATTTTGATCCAACGGCTGCGGAGCTGAAGGCCTCCTACCAAGCTCAAGTACGCACTAGAGAGTCACTTGTCAATGCACCACTCAAGACACGAGAGATACGAGAGCGCGAGACCAATTCAAAGTTAACTCGATGGCCCACAGTTTGTTTGTTGGCGTCAGTTTCTTCAACTCTGCTGAAACACTGGGATAATTTAGACTACCATACGCGTCAAGTTTCCAGACCGGACCCAGTTGGAGAAATCATTCCCTTCGACGGACAAGATTCGATCCGTCTATGCATTTGTGCGCAATTCACTTCGAGATGATGTCAAGTCTAGCAAGTTCGTTCTTTGTACGTGGACGTGTGATTTTCACGGCATGCACTTCTCAGGCACATGTAGATCAAACCCCACCCCGCAGAGAACTCAAGGTGTCTGACCCCAAAGTTCGAGATCTTACTCTGTTTGAGTTGCAGCTTGCGCCATCTTCGGTGCTTTTGCTAGGTTTTCAGGATGAGTCTTTGAACGGTGCGTTTCTTCAGAGCCATGCAGGAATCATTATGACCGTCTGTCACAAGAGCAGACGTAAATCTCCGTGCTCCATTGTTAGAATATATCCTTGCTCATGCTCGAGATCTCCCACCACCACCCACATTTGACGACTCGCCGGGAGATAAAGATGACGGGAAGGCACGGAGAAATAAGCCAGCGCAACCTTCTAAGGATCAAAGTAGTAAAGCGCTACCGAAATGGTTAAAGATAGGGCAAAGTGAGTCAAGCTGGTCAAATCTCAGAGGCAAATCTGAGAGGTACTCCGCAGAGAAGTAGAGACCGCACAACACGGATGCAGTCGTTATTTGGTGTATCAATATCGTTTATCCTTGACAAGTTTTTGATCTAGATTGGAGTATCATTAGGCCATACATTTTACCGACGAGACGCGGGAGCTAGCTCAGCCTTGCGATGACCACCTCTGGGACAATATGTCATTAATCAGCCCTGTGGAGGTGTAGTTGCCCTACAGTATTGCTCGTGTCACGGGACGGCCCAGTTGTATAATCTGTACACTTTGTGATACCACACCTAAATATATGCTTTTGTTCATCCTAATTCGTCAACAGGATAGTTCTTGAAGCTTCAAGTTATGGGTGTTCGCGGACTCAAAATCAGTGCCGCGTACTCCCTCTGACTTCATCTAAATCCTGCCATACTTATTTCTTGCTAATAGCTTGTCAACTGCGTCAATAAAAGTGTTGCTCGATCTGAACCAAGTTGTTGTATAGAGTTGCAAGCTCAACCCGGAAGCTGCGAGGCTGCGCACTCCAAGCTTGCTCTCGGACCTTCAGAACAGGCTGCGCTCTTATTGTCTTTGATATTCATATCTCAAAACTGCATCTCAAAAGATACTCTTCAATATCAACTTGGAATGGCTGATTCTCTGCCGAATAATGGTACTTTCCCCTTTCTATTATGCCACGTCGTCGCCATTTTGTGCCCTACATTCCTCCTGGCCACCGTCCATACAGGGAGCAAATCATTGACTATATCCCAGGTCCTACACACTTAGTGACCAATCTTCCTGACATTGGTCATCTTGCCAAATGGTCCGTATCCTCCCACAAATTCGGTTTCGGATCAGAGTGCCTGCGAGACGAAGACCCGGAAACATTTTGGCAGTGCGTACTGTTAGACTTCCTAGTCTCGCGACTGACGTACAATATCACTCTCATATGGTAGCTCTGATGGACCCCAACCCCACTTCATCACGGTGCAGTTCGGGAAGAAGGTCGCGATCCAGGTAATCAAAACTATCCAAACTAGGACTCGAACCCATATGAAGCTGTATACTCTTCTAGAAAATTGCTCTTCATTTGAGCTTTCAATCGGATGACTCGTATACCCCTGCTACCCTTTGTGTTCGTGCTGGAACTGGTCTAAGTGACCTGCAAGACGTCCGTCTGGTCACCTTCGAGAAACCAAACGGGTGGTTACTGTTCGACGTATATCTTGAGCCAACGGAAGAAGGGGATGGATTGTGAGTGAAACATCTCACGAGACAAACTTTGATCACTTGATGGCCTTGCAAGTAAACCTTTGCATGCGTATGTGTTACAAGTCGTGATTGTGTCGAATCACATGAATGGTAAAGATACACATGTTCGCGGCCTACGAATATTTGGCCCCTTAGAGTGAGTGCTTCCTTTCTGCGCTTGTGTGTTTACCTGATGCTAGGTATTCTCCGTATAGCCATTCGCAGATAGAAGACGACGATCCGTTCCCCTTCAGATCGCAACTGTTCAAGAGATACGAAACTATCCGCTAATGTGAAATGGAGGTCAGTATGAGTATCAGGCGTCTCATACCTATCGTCCTTGTATATCAGCGTTGGGCGTAAAACATTAATGTGTTCGTCGATTTCATATCTTTCACATCCATTAGTGCGTTGTAAGTTCGGGAGTTGGTTATAATAAAGGCATAAGCATTCCTCTAATCCTCCCAAACATCCCCGCGATCATCGTAGTCCTGCATATGACCCAGCATATGTCTATACATATGTCTATGTATGTTGTGTATTCCCGGAGACATTAGACATTTCTCACAACAAAATAATAAGTACTTTATATCATGCTTTTGCAGCACTGTAAATACCCTTTACACAGCCGTCAAATGATTACAATGGCTCACAGTGGATTACCCCTTCCCCTTGGCGAGTTCCTTCAGCGAGCTCTAGATGTGGATGATAGGATTGCTCAAAGTCTCGTGTCCCTGGACAACGCCAGCCCAGAGTATGTGGACGCGTTGTAGACGGACAACGGTCACCGTTCGGACCGGTGATCACGTGACTCAATTACACCCCGGAATAGCTTCTGTGTGCTCGACTTGTCCGCAAAGGCTTTCCCTTCGACAAGTCGCCGCTGCTGATCATGGCCACCCCCCCCGCAGTCAACTAGCTGTACCACGAGCAGCAGCTGTTTGTTGAAGCACCCTTTCATGGCCCAATGGTCATGCGAGCATTAGGCCGTTATCGGCAACTACCCCAAATATAGTAGGTATGAAGTCGAAGCTTACGGTAACCGGGTGAGTATAAAGGTCAGCAGGTCTTTCTGGCAAACTCTAAGCATCATGGCTCCCGTCGCAACCTCCGTTCAGACCCCCTCCCAGCAGGCTAGCCCTGAGGACCTCAAGAAGCCTCGCCAGAGCACCGCCAATCTCCCAAAGACGGCTTTGGACCGCGTGTGGAGAGGTAACAAGGAAGGCACCGTTCGGCTGCACGGTCGCCCCGATTTCAAGGGCGATAAGTATGCTGAACGCCAGTGGATTAAAGAACATATGGTAATTTGCTTCCGAAACTTGTCCTTGAATCATCGAAGTGTCTTACCATCTGCAGGCGGCTGCTTTCCGCTTCTGGGGAAAATGTGGTTACGCTGAGGGTGCTGCAGGCCATATTACCGTCAGTCTACAGTTTACTGGGCTACCCATAGCACGCTCAAATATTGTGCCCGCAGGTTCGTGACCCTGTGAAGCCTGGGTGAGCTTCTTCACGCAGCTTAGTATCATCATCGTCTTAGTGTTATATATGTAGACACTATTGGATGAATCCCGTGTGTGTGGCAAGTAGATATCACTGTGGCATTCTATCGTCGACTTGACAAACTCTTATTTCTAGGCTTACTCGAGCATCAAGGTCCGTGGCTGTATGCAAGTCGCTTTATCTAGCTCTATGCTGATTACTTCTATCTCCAGGCGTCTGATCTGGTCCTCGTCGATCCAGAGGGGTATGTTACAAAAGACGGCGCCCAACTCCCTATCAATGCCGCAGGTTTCTACATCCATACTGCTATCCACAAGGCTCGCCCCGACATCGAAGCGGCGGCACACTGCCACTCCATCCATGCACGCGCCTGGTCCGTGTTTGGAAAACCTATCGAGCTGCTCACGCAAGATTCCTGTGTATTCTATGAAAATTTGTCGGTGTACAAGTAAGACTGTTATACTATGGGGAGTATTCCGACACTCCCTGATGTATCTGGTCATTCGCAGGAGCTTTGGAGGTATAGTTCTTGCCAGTGAAGAGGGCGAACGCATCGCCAAAGCTATCGGACCGACAAACAAGGCCGTTCTCCTACAGGTAGTTTGACATGCCCCCAGTTTAAATTTCCCCAGTCTAACTTATTACATTAACCTGCTAGAACCATGGCAGCCTGACTCTGGGCACCACCGTCGATGAAGCGGTCCATCTATTCGTTGCGCTTGAGAACGCGTGCAGAGTGCAGCTAATGGCTGAAGCCGCCGCGGCAAACGGGATTCAGAAAGTCATCATCGATACAGAAGATGCTGCTTTCAGTGCCGCTACCCAACGTGATCCCGATGTATCGTAAGTTGCCTGATTCAATGCACGCATATGATGGCGTTGAGACCAAACCCCTTGCCACATCAGCTATATAGGCTTCATGCCCGAGTACAACCTACTCGTGGAAGAGACGAACGGAGCGTTCCTGAAGTAGAGCGAGATGTCCCTCAACATATGCATGCCAGAATTCGGTGGATCGGTAAAGTGAAAAGATGTCTTGAATTGTACTTGTTGAGTGTTTCCAAGGAATAACGTCAGCCATGTAACCTTCTCCCACCTGAACAGGCTAATTAGCCAGGATCTTCAATGTGACTGGGGCTGTTTGCGAATTCTAGCAGGCGTGCAATGACTCTAAAGCCATTCAAGTTATAGCTAGGCAGCGTTTGGGTCGACAGTCACATGCCCAATACTTTACTTGTCTAGCAGCTCTGTGATCAGCAACATTTCTTCCAACCTTGTTCAGTCGAGGTGCTTATGTAGCACAATGAAGATATCAACATTTCATGCATCGACCATGCATATACATAATTACGTGTAGCTTCACTGCGGCCCATGATAGCGCAACTGGTACTACTTACGAGGAAACGAAAGCAGACTAGATTGCTCAATGTGATAGAATTAGAAAACAAAACAAAACAAAAACTTCTACTATTAGTTCTACACAATCAATAATACAGCTCCACATGCATTAATGTTCGAGGGTACTATGATGGTGGGCTCGGTCTGCCTGTATAGTGTTGTGGCGCAGACGGAAGGTGATTGGGGGGTGGAAGAGGATTCGACGGGGGATTTGGGCGAGGGCGGTAATACCGACTTTGTTGCACCGGTTGGCCCACACTCGTTGCCGACCCCCCGTATGACTGTGACCCGGAGGTATGCGCGGTGCCGTTCCAAGGTTGTTGATTAGCCAACTGGCTGTAATGCACTTGCTGCTGAGACCAGGCGGTCGTTTGAGTCACTGGCATCGTTGACCGATGATGCGATGACGACGAAGGCTGAGGAGGTTGCGTTGCAATAGCCTGGGGCGGACGGTAGTTACTCGGATAGTTAGACAAATACATGTTGGGACCTGACATGTATGGAGCGCGGCCGGGCACAGGAGGGGGAGCAGAAACCGGGGCTGGGGCAAGGGCACGAGATTGAGGTGGAGCCGACCCAGGGTATGCTGATTGACCCGTGGTCCCCACGGAGGACTGAGAACGGTGAGCATACTGGGTCGGCGGCATGGAATTTGCGAGCTGCGCCTGTGCCTGTGGCGAGGCGTAATTTGTCCGTCCATTGCTATGTGGAGCAGTCTCGTACGAAGTCTGATTGTATGCGAGCTTGGGGGGCGCTGGCTGCGACGGCATTGGGACAACGCCGTTAGCTATGTCCGTACCGTAGTGGGGCCAGAGCTGAGGACCAGGCAAGTGCTGCTGGGGAGGTTGTTGTGATGAAGAACCATGCGGTGTCGCAGCACATGTGGTGCAAACAAAGTCTTCAAGCTCCCAATTTCGTCGCGGCCGGCCAGCAATAAAGTCGGCCTGGTCGTGACAACGTATATGTTGCCACTTGTTACATGTCTCGCAGCACATAAGCTCTTGCCCGTCATCCTGTTATACGGGTTAGCTGGGTGAGCAGGCTACAACCAGATAACTCACCAAGTTCAGGCCTCGCCTGTGGCATATCTCACAGTCAAGTTCCCAGGGGTCGTCATCTTTCGGAGTTTGAGTTCCACTCTTGGAGACATTCACGACAAACTTCACAGGTGTTGCAGTGACGGATATGGGTTGCCCAAGGACTGTCCCATTCGTGAGAACAGGTTTGGTCTCTGATTCGCCTCCGACGATATCGACGTCCGCACTGATGGATATAGTGTAAACATACGTTGGTCCTGTGATTCTCCAGGACAAATAACAAAGACTGACCCTTCGCTTCCTGTTCTATCTCTATCTCTCAGGCGCACAGACCGCATACTCTCTCTTTTAAAGCGCTCCTCCTCCTCCTTCCGTGCACGGGCTTCCCACCGTTTATGTCGCTCCATCTCTTTCTCTTCTTCAGCCTTTCGTCTAGCCTCTGCACGCTCTGCCTCCCGGACGCTCTCTTTAACTGCAATACGAGAAGATCGCTTGCGGTGGACAACCGCCTCTTCCATGACCTTTTTACGCACATTAACCTAAGCATCATATGGTTTGTACGTAAGGGTGGCGTGAATAAAGGAAAACTGAAGAATTACCCGAAGAACCTCAGTAATGACCGGCACAAGGTCATTGACGAGGAGATTAAAAAATTTCTTTTCAGCGCGGTTGGTGGACTTCTCAAATTGCCGCGGAAAATTTTCCCAATCCACCAGAGTAACACAAAGCTGTATGTCGTGTCAGGAGAGCACAACCAGTAGGACGGGAAGAACCAACCGTCTCCCAGGAGTCCTCGTATGACGGTGATGATGGAAAATCAGGCGTCGGCATTGGCGTAGAGTCCTCATTTTCATCTTCATTCGTCTCCTCCTCTTCAGTTTCTGGATGCTCAGAGAGATCGCTAAGACTAGTCAGCTCCGACACGTCATCCAATGATTTCAGGGCGATCTCCGTCTTGACCTCGGTATCTTGCCCTTTTCCCTTACCACTCAACTGGTCTCCGTTTTCAGGCTTGACACCATCATCGTTGGCCTCCTCCTTCAACCACTCTTCCGGAATGGGTTGCCAAATATCTTCCTCTTCTCTGCCCCTTAATCGTGAGCTTACTCGAGTTCCTATTGTCCTCGATGCTCGTTCGGTTGAGGAACCAGCGACCTGCCCTCGGGAACGCGTTTCGCGTATTGGTCTAGCGCCGATGGCAGGCGAAGCTGAGGTTTTGGGTTTAGCGCGTGTAGCAGAGACGGTAGCGATTTCTCTGGAAGTAGAGGCAGAGGCGGCGGTCTGTTTACGCTTGGCTGACTTACGGCCGTTGGTGGAAGCAGTGGCCGGCTGTTTGCGCTTGTGTGATTTTGCGGCTCGTCTGCGGGGAGGGGCGTACTGGATCCAGAGGCGATTGCCTTCGAGGATATGAGTAATGAAGAAGGAAACAGTGTCACTGAAATTTCACCTCCCATCAACCAGTATGCATTGCCTTTGGCATCATATGCGATGGGCTCCATACGCTGAATGTTGGGTAAATATGTGGTATATCATCTGAGGCGAAATCGTGTACCCAATTAGCATATTCGTCGTCATCTCTCATCCTAGTTCTCAAGTTGTTGGGATTTTGAAACTGCCACTCGCAGAGAGCTTGGAAGAGATCAAGCTTGTCGCTCATGATAAGGGACTCAAAATCGGTAGGATCGTCTTCTGTGCCCATCAGATTGTGATCCGGAGAGCGCTTGAGAGATTGTCTGCGAAGCTGATGCTGCCAATTCTCAAGACTAGATATGGAGAGTCTTAGATGATGCCAGTAAACAAGAGTTTGAGAATAAAACGGACATCATGCGCTTGTCGTGTGGTGTAAGACTCATGAGAAGACGTTGCATGACGGTGGGTATTACTTCCATGGTCCCGGCAGCCAGGTCATCCTCGAGCTCCTGCGACACAAGTTAGATGAAAAGCGACGCGATTGTGGTGTGTCTCAGCGCGTTTTCACGCGCAGATACATGACCGAAAAAATACTCACAGAAAGTTGGATGTCTTCAAGATGGAGGACAGGGTTGTAGGTAAACAGGAAGTGACTTAAATACGCCCATTTCCAATTTCTCCGGAGAGCAAGGATTTCGGCTGATGGGGATGTAGGCGGTGGCGAGACTACATGACGAATGTAAGTGAGTGAATCGACGAGGCATGGGCAGCGCTGGAGTTTGACGAGTACTTACGGACAGGCTGGTTGCGATTCATACGCATCGTTTTGGGTAACTCGATGCGGATCTCTAGATGACGATAGTCGGCTCCGCGTTGCTCCACCTAAATTAATCTATGGTGACCTCAGCCACAGCGTCGACACTCAGAAACAAGACCGGCAAGTAGATGACTATGAGAACGTTTTGCTCGCTACTGTGGACAACGAGCTCAAGATCGTTGAGTACAAGGCGTCTATCGGAGTTGCAATTAATTACACCTCTTCCCTGGCCTCTTTTTTCTTCTGCCGCCTCCTTTCTCTTACTCTAGAAGACTTAGATCTTTTAATAGGTGGCGGGGGTTGGTGTCTACGGTTCGACGTTAGCTAAAACAGCAATAATAGACAAGAAATCGACTCCTACGTGGCGCCCTTTTCTTCTAGCGTGGGTTGAGCGCTCACACTCAGGGTGACTTTGAGATGCGGCGTGAATTTCAGCTTCAAGCTGATTAGCCTTCGATGAGTTTACGTTGCGGTTGCGACTAAGTATTGAAATGCGCACAAGCTTTTCCCTTCTAAAGCCTGCCGTAGTTGCTCAGCATCGTCTGGCGTGTGCTCCTGTAGTTCCACAGTGCCTATATCTTCTAGCGCTGCCAGCTCATTATATTGGTGTAGTCCCAGTCGCCAAGAATCATCAGTCGGTCCTTCGTCTGGAGCTTCTCGCGTAGATGCCCACTTGGCATATTCTCGTTTGGTGATCTCGACCACACTGACTAGCCTGGGGATAGTGGCGGTCGGCTTGGCAATTTTCCGTTTCTTTCTCTCAGGTTCTTCGGCCGATGGTTCCTCTACCGGATTGGTATCAGACACGGGTAGAGGTGCGATCTGTGCTTGGGTATTCGGATTCCTTGGAACGGCTGTGTCTTTGGAAGGGGGCAATGTATGAAGAACGAGTGGCCGTTGAGGGTTTTCCTCCACATGTTCTTCGAAAATTAGCTTGAAAGGCGAGATGTAGAACGATAGCGGCTTACCCGCAAAAATTTGAGAGCAAACGATACAAAAGAGTGCATCTTGCCATGGTCTGTAATTCGCATTTCATGAGGTTCAGAGCTTAGTAAAGATCCCATATCAGCACCAGCGACGGCAGCCTCTGTACTCTCCTCCGCCATGTCCAAGAAGTGGTCGGGGTTTGAATATATTCTGCGTAAGAGCAAGCCTTTGATTGCACTATAACGCGTATGCAACGGAAATTTATGTACGTGCGACTGGAGCTCGGTCGAGTTCATCTATGTTCTAATAACGAGGGCCTCAACCCCCACCCGGTCTTTTCTCTAAGTGTCAACTGCTGGCACCCAACATGAATTCTGCATTGCAATGATCCGTTTGTTTTGCTGACCGTACACTCCTTGCGACTAGTCATTCTTCCAAAGTCTTCCACTACTGCCGCAGAGTCTGCGCACAAGAATGAAGACTTGTACACTACCACAAGAGCTGATCGATGCCATGATCAATAATTTCGGCGAGATTCATGACCACAGAGCCCTACTCACGTGCTCGCTGGTTGACCGCTCATGGCTTCCCTCTAGCCAACGTCATCTCTTTCAGAGCATAACTTTCGGTCCCTGGTACAAGGATTTCGAGCCGTGAATGGTGGAACCAAATATTTTACTCAATTCTCCTCATATTACTAATTTCGTTCGAGAGTTAACAGTGTTCGGCGGTACGAGATTAACACAGTATTGGATGGAAAAAAATCGGACTCTTCCCGTGGTGTTGCTCCTGTTCGGCAAGCTACAGAGACTATCACTTCCGGATCTGGATTGGGATAAATTGATGGTAGATCTCAAACAATCGCTTCGTTGCGCACTCCAGCTGCCACCGATTACGCTTGTATCCAAAATGCTGACTTTGATAGCATGGACGACTTTGCAACCTTTCTATGTCACGCTAAAGATCGATTTACGTTCTATCCGTTTGTCGGCGCAGCTTGAGGAGCCGACTTTGACGCGAGGGGATCAAGAGGCAAATGAGCAGAGGCTCGATATGCATAAGCGGGGACACCTTTTTCCCCTGAATTTGGCGTTGGGAAAAAATACCGTACTTATTGACTGGCTTCTCGCCGAGGCCTCGATCGCCTTGCGAGCTATCGCACATCCAAACTTTGCGTATACAGATTGTCACTCATGGTGATGGAGATGCTGTTGACCGGCTGCTCTGCTCCATTGACAGCTCGCTCAAGCATCTCGAACTTGATATGCCAGACCTAGATGAGCGTGGGTGGCATCAATTATACGTTCGAAGAAATTGTCTGACTGGAAAGCCTCAGACACTGGTATTAGTTGTTGACATCTCTGGAGTCCAATTCGAATATCAGTTCTCTACGTGTGTCACACATCAATGCATCATGCATCACTCCCACACCGGCGTTGACCTGGTTTCTACGTTTCCTTTCTATTATCGACACATCCAACCGATTAGAGCAAATAACGTTTGATGTGGGCATTTATGGCGATGAATTCAAACCTGCGGGCTCAGTTTGGGGACAAGTAGACTTCCTTACGGGGACTTGTTTCAACTCTCTGCAGAAGCTGAGCATCAATGTGGCGATGGATACGGAGAACCTGAGGAGGATGACGAAACCAGGGCTGGTGAGATTTGTAAGAATATTATTGCTGCGCATCCGTTACTAGTTAGCGCGTGGTGTTCTAGTGGATGTGAGTGGGGAAGGTGGTTAGGGGTTAGGGTGGTGTGACAGGAGGTATGGTAGCCAGCGAGAAAGGAGGCCCGTTTTTGCTAGGTGGGTACGTCCCTATCTTCCTCGCGCTTTGACTTTCGCTCCTCGACTCCTTCTTTCACGTCTACTTCTGCCTTTCCAACCGTGATGATTTCTCTCACTTCTCATTTTATCGGCATTACTCCATCCAATCATATTATCTATCGTGTTAGTGGAGGTGGAGGCGGGTTTACATCACTGAAATCGTATGATGATGTATACCTTACCGTCGGTTTCGGCATCTCTTCATTTGGGCGTCGTTTGACATGTCATTGTGCTTTCTTTCCCCTTTCGCGAGGTTTGCCTTGCCTGAATTGTGTAGTTTTGAGTTATTTGATTTTTGTGGTTCCGCTTGCGTCTCATCGATCTAATTGTCCTTTTCTCCCGTCATCGAGTGGTTATCTTTTGTCTTGGATTGTGCCCGTATTTCTGACGCTTCTCTTGCAATCTCCGCTGGCCTGCTTATCACCCCATCCTTCGCCCGGCATTCTCTGCAGATTCCGTGAGTCTCCGACGCTTCCCTCCCGAATCTCCGTTCATCTCCCTGTCCTTCGTCGGCATTCTTTTAATGGGCCGTGTGTGCTTGACGTTTCCCTTGCAATTTACGCTCCTCAGCTTTTCACGTTGTCCTTCGTCAGCATTATTTCCACACCGCGCGAGTTTCTAATGTTCAACTCATGCCGGTAAAGCAGTAGTGTGATGTCGATTTGATGATCATCAGCATCATCTAAATATTGTGCTTGAGACACCCGAGTGGATATGTTAACACTTTAACTTTGTCAACACCGTTGTCAATTTATTCGAATACACCAAGGATTTTCATTCTGTAATGAGCGGTACGTGAGTATTCTGTTTCATACGCAATATTCTCTTCTCATTTCAGCACAAATAGCGCTCAGCGCCTTTGCAACATGGTCGAAATCCGACAGCTGAAGTACGGTATCACTTATCAGATACCTTTCTGAAACATTGCTAAAACTCACTTGATTCCATACTTGTGCACTGCAGCGTGTCCACCACTGACCGTCGTGGACAAACACCGCTGCGAAGCAGTCCCACTCGTCTAAAAGCTTCGTTTCCATAACGGTACGCATCTCTGCCAGCTTGTGGGCAGGAAACGAGGGCGGGATGGGAAGTGGTAGAACTACATTAGTCTGTTCTCGGAATGGGTAGACCGTGATAATACAGCTGCAAGGATGTACTAACCATATTTGCTGTGAGCTCTTCAGGCATGACACTTGTTTGAAAAAGTTGCGCCATTCGCTTCCCGCCTCTGACGGCAAGAGAATGGCAGTACTCGTTGATACGTGCTTCGCCTCCAAGTTTGGCTCTGAAGTCAAGAGCTGCCACAAATCAAGAAGCTTGTTTGAAGTTTATAATTGCGACGAGACTTACCTGCCATCACACTGAGGAACGGAAGGGGGTCGATCGTTCCGGTCCCTGCCACGGACTATTAGTTGGATACCGATGGGTACATTAACTGAATTACAGTCGAATTGGCCAACGAAGTTAGGTGCCTTAGGGGTATGTGGTAGGTCGGGATCCTCTGGGGATACATATCCAAAAGAAGTAGGGATGGTTGACCGTATAAGGTGTTGATTGCTGGAGTAGAATATTGAATTATTGTATCACAAGAAAGAATCATATACTCACTGGCGTGGGACGTATAATACTGCACAGCCGCGCTTTGCAAACAACCATTTATGACAGTTCTGTAAATCAGAGGTAGGACTTTATATTCGGCATGAATGATGTGAGGTTGGCAGTGATCACTAACAGAGACCCAAAAATCAGGACTGGTCTTGCCCAGATTGAGGCCGACTTGCTGCCCAATACTGTGAGCGGCATCGACAATACTCAAAACATTCTCTTCCTTGCAGATTTGGACCATCTGTTCCCAGGGTAGTACACATCCGGGGTTACTAACGATAGCATCAACAATAGCGACGACTTTCTGGTCTGGCTTGCGGGGCAGAGCTTGGAGATGTGCTCTGAAATCGTTAAGAAAGACTGCATGGGTAGTAGGAAAAGCGAGATTTATATTGGAGATCTTGGGGTGAGGTCGGAGGTCATGAATATACTGCTGTGTGCGCAAAATGGCGCCGTATGTAGTCGTTGCTGGCCCATTGCGTAAGAACAAATAAACTAATCACAATTTACTAAACTTACCGCCTACGATAATATCGTCAGGGCTCCAGGTAAGATTTCGTAAGATAGTGTTTATCCCGTGAGTGGCGTTCGGGACCATAACAATCTCATCTCGAGCGGCACCGACAAGGTGTGCGAGCCGTTCTCGCACGGCCGCTAAATGATCCTCGTACAGTCTACGTATGAACTTGTCTGGACGGGACTCTATTTCGGCCGATAGCACCTCCACAGCTTCAGAGACCGGCCGAGGGAGAGATCCGTACGAACCTACGCATGAATAATGACTATGTACATCATCGCATGGCATCGATGAGTAGGCATACCGTGATTCAAGTTGATATAATCTTTATGGAACCCGAACTGAGATAGAAGGGCGCGCCCAAACTCCGGTGGTTGGTTGGCCTCGTGGAGTAAGGTCGAGTTTGAATCCTTGACGCGGCCATCCAAGGCCCTACGCTCATCAACGAGGGCATAGTCGCTATTGTCGCTGCTACCCCGTCCAACCCAACGCCAAAGCTTTTCCCTCACAAAAACGTCAAACGACCATATCTCGGGGATTAGACGGTCTATGCGGTCGCCCCAAACATATGTCTGAACCTGGATGAAGTCCTTCAATTCGGGTAAAGAGGACTCTGGAGCGATAATTGTTTGAACAGAATCTAACAAGGGTGTGAACGAGGACAATGGCGAGACGGATACGGTTTGGCGGGAATATTCCTACACGTTATTCGGTGAGATAAACTGACACTGACGGGATGAAGGGAAGTAAGCGTACGTCGCCTTCAAAGATGTCTACGAGCCGGACATCTTCGACGGTGAGACCGGAGACGACGGTACCTCTTACCGATCTTTCGTCCCTGGACAAGTCGCGCTGGAAAAGCGACTGTGCAGATTCATATGGAACAATAGCAGGATAATCACATCCCTGTTCACGGTAAGTAGGGAGGCTGAGAAAGATCCCGATGGCATGCCTTGACGTGGTGCCGAGTGAAGTCTAACAGGATGGCCGGTGAAACCTGTAGATGGTCACCAGTGTTGCCGATGACTCTTCTAAGCACTTCTGGATGAAGGAGAGTGCCATAAAAGAAAGCAGATGTCGCAGACATGGAGGAGGGTATAATGATCTTATCGACACCGCTGCCGATTGGGCTCTTGCTGACAAGCTACTTAGTGTCTCACAGATGGGTTATCTGGCTTTATTCCTGCCCCGTCCAATGAGAAACGTCTGCACAATAGCTGGTATGGCACGAACTATCATCGGCAATAATTACCGGTCGTAGATATAACAAATCTCGAAGTGGGATCGACACCTTTGAATGCCGAAATCCAACGCTGCCGCATGGCGCCGTGCCCAATGAACTGTAGTATATATCACTGTTAGGGTGTGCTAAGGCTACGTTGTTAGTGGATCTCGCTCCGATTAACGCGAGAAATATTCCAACAATTCAACGGAGACTTCAGAGTATTTACAATTGGTACCCTCAATAGAAAATTAGCTGCTCTGAACCAATTGTCCCCGCGCGCGGTGAGTTAACAGCGCGGAAGTTGTGCCGTCAGAGGCGAGCCATGCTCTCGGGCATGGGATCTGCTATATTACTGTGGGATTTGCCCTCGCCGTTGACGAAAGTGTGGCGTAAGCTGTAGTGGTTCATACTGAACCATGTTTGTGTCGGCCTGTGTCTTTCTTGCAGCACGTCTGTGGCTAGTTGCGGCTACTCAGCATACCTTTTTTGCCAATCCAACTAACTATGGTTCCAAAGACGCCGCGTACGATGCTGGGTTGATTTCTCCAATTGAAGATCTCGGTGCTCTTTCTGCGGACGAATATACCACTCTTGTCCATCCATCCTACCCACATCATAGCGTTCGTATCAAACAGACCAGTGGAGGCTTTTGTGACGACACTGTCAAGTCTGTCTTCAAGTCCCATATTAAACTACCCCCATATCCTGATGTAGTTTAGGTCCTACACGGGTTACCTTAGTTTCCAAGCTCGTCATCTGGTAGTTCTATGGCTCCCCAAACTCCATTCCATGTGGATTAACGTTCAAGTAGTTCTTTTATTTCTTTGAAAGTAGGAATAACCCTAAGACGGATGATGTGATACTGTGGACTAATGGAGGTATGGCCCCGGTTCATTTCTGTTCTAACAGGCACATAACGTCTCGATATCCAGGACCCGGATGTTCCTCATCCCTGGGCCTGTTCATGGAGCTAGGTATAGGTTCCGTTTTGGCACACTACCCGTCACAGACTCTGATCACGCCGTATGCAGGCCCCTGCCAGATCAAGGACGCCAATGGAACATCATTCAATCCCTATTCCTGGAACTCAAACGCGAATATTTTCTTCATTGACCAACCTATTGGTGTAGGCTGGAGTTACGCTGAGTATGGGCAAGCTGTTGTAAGGATACATATATCTGTACAGGCTAAGTGTGTGCCAATAATGTCTGAGCTCAGGGTACAACGGAAGATGCTGCCAAAGATATTGCAGCGTTCGCTAGAATATTTTTTGATACTTTCAGCGAATTCAAAGGGAGGCCCTTCCACCTCGCTGGCGAATCCTATGGGGTAAGCTAGGTTTAACCAGTCTGACCAGACGTTATAACTCCCATATCCTAAGGGCCGTTATCTCCCCGTTTTCGCCGCCCAAATATACGACGAGAATAAACAGGCAGTCGGCGCTGGACTTACGCCTGTCAATCTAGTTTCAGTCTTGATCGGTGTGTGTCCTCGCGTCCCGTAATAAACCGATAAAATTCTGAGATGACCTGGTAGGGAACGGGCTCACGGACTTTTCTCGGTTAGTCGAAACAGTCGTGGCTCAGCTTGCTGCGATAGTCATCTAACCCTGTAAGCAGCACAATGCTATCGTATTACGACATGCAGTGCACAGGTGCGAGCGTACCGGCATTCCAGGACATATCGGTGTGCGTCCGCATGAAACAAGCTGTGAGGTCGCATGCATGATGTGAGGATTTGACAAACACTCATGATCTTAATATTGTCAGCTCCCTCGTTGCCAGCGTATGATGCAGGACTCTTGTGTAGATACATTTGATGCAATGTCTTGCGGCGCCGCCCTACAATTCTGCTATTCGGAAATTTCCGACCCATATGGTTTGACTGGTGAGTGTACAGAGGTGTACAGCGATACTTCTTCGGTCTTAAAGTTCATATCTATCAGGCAAGAATCCGTATGATGTTTCAAAAGATTGTGAGGGTGAAATTCAGGAGACGCTCTGCTATCCTGTCACGGTGTAAATCGTATCCAGTTGGTTCCCACCCCGGGCTAACCTATTTCACATTAGCGACATTACCAACTACATGAACTTACCCGCAACGCGCCAGATCCTCGGTGTTGATCCCTCTGTCGGGAACTTCACGAGTTGCTCTCCCGAAGTAGGAAACGCGTTCCAGCGGAGCATGGACGAAGTTAGCCATCAGACACAATTTTACGTCGCTGAATTGCTTGAGCGTGGAATAAGGGTACTCATCTACGTTGGGTCATATGATTGGATTTGCAATTGGGTGGGTCCTATGCCCTGTCAGAAATAGCATACTTATAGCGCTTATACCCAGGTCGGCAATGAGCGCTTTACACTTGCTATGGAATGGTCAGGTCAAAGTAAATTCGCCTCGCAAAAATTACGGGAATGGAAAGTGGATGGCAAACCTGCAGGTCTCACCAGGACCACGGAGGGACTAACCTTTGCCACCGTTGAAGGAGCAGGACATATGGTTCCGTATGACAAACCAGCGGAGGCGTTGGAACTTGTAAAGCGCTGGTTAGCCAAGGAAGAGTTGTAGGATGCGTTTAGGTTCTCACTGGCGGACGTAGTTTAATAATTGCCACGAGTTAAGCTACCCGTGGCTACGAGACAATGTTGTATTGGCGAGACTATATTTTGCTATTTAAAAACAACTATCTTCCTTTCACTTATCTTTGTGAGAGCCGCGGTGATACGGGGAAGTTATGAATTCAGGTGTGTAGGCACGTCGTTCATACGAAAGCCGCGCTTAGGTGAGTATGTGAAACACCAAGCAAGGGACGCGGGAGAATAGCAAAGGAAGTATGAGATTCAAAATTAATTAGATACTTGACTCGCCAGGAGGATGTCATGAACATAGTCACTGATGGCAGACCAAATTCCATGGAATGGATGGGAACCTAGGTTTCAGGAAGCTGCTGCTTCCTGCTGGCGTCCAAAGATCATCGCAGATGCCAACAGATTGGACGAGAACCCAAGATCAGATGGACAGCTGCTAGCGTGCGAGAGAGATCATGTCTAGAGGCCTGTGATCTTCTGGGAGTCGTAATGTGACGAGATTGTGATATATCAATCTATGCTGGAAATCATCCAGCGATACGGGAAATGAGATATATCTGAGATCCAGATACCGGTAACCTGCACTGGTGCGGGGAATGTTTGGATTGAATGACTTCTAGGGAGAATAGAATGTCATTAGCCTGCAATTCATTGAAGGGGAGAAAATGATGATTCTCAGATCCAAAGAGATTATCCGCAAGGACTAAAAAGTCATTGGTAGTCTAACATGCTTAATGGATAGCCCGAATGGGCGCATCATGGAACAGAGTATGGTAAGGAGCAACTCACTATCAGCCAGGACTGCGTGTTTTCAGCACGAAGCTGCGGAGACAAACTTCTACAAAGGACGGTTCTTCAGACGTCGTATAGGGGAAGATCAGGATCTCTCATAGTAAGTACTGGTAAACACACGGAAAACTTTCCCAAGCAACTTTTTGTAACTCCGCTGTGCTGTTTGTTCGTACTAGTTCGTCCTTCATGTAGACATTGTTGAAGCTTGCTTGCTCACTTGAAACTCATTTCCGATTTCCTCGATAAATCTGATCGTGAACCCTTGACTAGTCATGGCCATTATCGTATTCACAGAAGCATCGCTATAGTCGCCTCCCCCAAACCTCGTGGCTTTCGCCCTGTAGCTCAATGTTATGTTCCGGACGCATAAGCAAAATGCAAGGCCTGTTCCATAGCGTTTTGATTCCCGCACGCTTTCGAATGGTCGGGTGACTTCTAGAGAATTCTGAGAATAACAGTGCTTGTACCATGCACACAACGCCTTTTCGCATCTGGGCTGCGGTACGCATGATTGACTTTCCTCTCTCTCGGTTGTAATTTTGAAGCAAACCTTACTATTTGGATCATGCAGCATCATGCTATATATAAGGGCTCTCCCTTGACCCAATCTTGATTTCCTGTTCGGTTCTCACCTCTCGCTACCTCGGATATCATGAGTAAGGCCATTGTCGATAGTCGTAGCCGCACCCCCTTTCGTGCTTGGGACGCCTTTGATCGATTATTCGACGAGGCGTTCTCTCGCAGTAAAACGCGCCCTCTGTCTCCCGACATACAATATCCTTTGCCATCGCCATATCCTGGACCGCCGCCGTACGCACACGCTGGTGCGACACCATACGCCTCTGGGTATCCTTCCTTTCGGTACTCGAGCGAGAGCCTTGGGTTTTCGGGGCCGGAGGATCGAAACCTTGATGACCCGTTCGATAAAATATGGGATGAGGGCCTTCGTAGGACCAGGAGGAGTACAGTGACCAAGTCTCGTACATTGAAGCGGACAAAACATGCACCTGAAGGTTCGGGGTCGAACTCGACCTCGACCTCGACCTCGAGTTCGGGCCCTTCTTCTACTCCCCTACTTCCGCCTCAACGCCCGCCACTTGAGTCAGTGAAGTCGCCGAGATTGAAAAAACGTAAATCAAAGTACGTATTTCGATATGATCTATGAACAGATGCTGACAATCGGTGCACAGAGTTAACTTTCAAGATTCGACTGATGGAAAGACAGTAACGGCGACGTTCGAGTTGCCTGGAATAAGCAAATCGGATGTTCATGTTAGTTATCAGAGTGACAAAATCGTTATTTCGTGGGAGAGCGTAACCACCGAAGAAAGGATGGAGGGGGACCGGCTGGTTCGTGAGCGAAAGGAGAAAAAATACGTCAGGACACTGCCATTACCCGAGAAGACAAAGGTCGGTTTAGATCTAAAATCACGTCAGATTTGAAGCTAACACAATTTTTCTAGTTTGAGGATATCAAAGCGTCAATGGATGGTCGATGTTTGGTGCTGACATATCCTAAATTTACGGCACGGAGACTCATTAATTGAGCAATCGGTTTGGACTCGAGTACCGGCTTGACTGAAATGTAACAGGCTGACAGACTGCGGCATCCTGGGGATGTCAAGTTTGTTCTGTGCGTATTTGATAAATTTACCGGTGTTACAAGAGTATATATGGCGAACTACAATACCAGCAGGGTTCACAGATAAAAAATCGTTTTGGTTTTGTGTGATTGATCCTAAGATGTCTGGATAAGGAACGAATGACTGCAAGATCCAGACCGCTTGAGATGATACGCTTCAAAGGTTATTCTACCAGCCTGCTTGCATGAGATGCCTAAGAGGTTGATTGATTGTCGATTGATACTCCACTTCGTCTGAGCATCATTTTGTGGGACGAGTTCGATATGGACGTATTAATATCTCAGGTGTCCAGGATGCTGAGGAGCAGCATGTACGCGTAGACTGTACAACATAGAAAGGCAAATCGTGATCATCGATAACAGCGAATCCGAAGAATTTGTAGAATAAAACCCATCCTATCTTCAAGATCTTCATTTCGAAGTATAAAATAGGGAAGAAAGAGAGGCCAGTCAGGAGACTGAAATGATCATGCAGCGCATGGCTTCGCCTCCGAGTTTGACGCACAGAGGCACCATCCTTAGGCTATTTACAAAACCCCCTCTCTGGGCAGGTAAAACCCTCAGAGATCGAGCTTAAAGGAGAGTACTTGAACCACCTCTGATATCCACTGCTGCAGCGGTATTAACGAGGGTTCGCAAACGGCAATATCCGCGAGCTGAACGTCGCGCTAAGGACCGATTGTGATACAGCAACATCGATGATCAAGGTGGCGACAGCTGAGGCCTGGGGGTTCAATCGTCCTGAGATTTGATGCATGTTAGATATACGCACTGTGCCCATCGAAGTGGCTATGGGCTGTCTGTCGCCCAAAGTGTGCCACATGGGCCCAACTGGCCGGCGTGAGAAGTACTGGTCAAGGAAAACTCTGCAGTGGCATGTGGCGAGATAATGGGCTTTGAGAGGCCTTAGCTCAGCACTTGCGGGCTACCTGTATACTATCTCGTCAAACGCCAAACACAGACGATAATGGCATCTAGTGACAACCGTAACCACTTATCGTATGCCATATCGAAAAAAAAAAACCGCAAATCGAAGGAAAAAAGGAAAAAAGGGAACGAACGAACGAAGGAGTGCGAACAGAAGTGCCAAAAGCTATACTTACCTAAATGAGAAGCAAAGGTAAAAAGGAAACCCCATTAGGACATCCGCCTAGCTGCTGGGCGTATGGCGTCAAATTTGTCCTTCTCAAGACTTTGACAACCTTTGACAATGCTTCTGATGTTTACAATCTTGGAACTCCCTGGGATTTCCTCTTTGATTCTCGGTTCGGATCATGTCTTTACGGTTTCCTTATTACTCTGATGCTGGGCAGCTGGTCCCCGTCCAAACCTTAGCCATCTGTTGTACTCCAGTCATGCAGCCTGAACTCGGCATTTCAACATTATCCCTTGGGTCATGCGACCATCATTCTCTCCTTTCAAAACTGGAGGCTGCTGCACGCGCTGGTTTCACCGCCGTTGACTTGTTCGATTCCGACTGGGAACACTTCAAACGACAGTACGCAATACTTAACAACCTTCCACCCTCTACCATAGATGGAGACGAGACCTCAATTGGTGCAGCTCGTGCCATTAATCACATGTGTGATTCCCTTCATCTACGTCTGTTGTGTCTCCAGCCGTTTCGCGAGTTCGAGGGTCGCAAGGATCCAGAACAGGCGGCAGAGCGGATGCGCCATGCTCGTGGAACTCTCTCCATCCTCCCTGTTCTCGGAACCACCATGCTTCTCATCCCTTCGACTACTCTCCCGCCCTCCCAAATCGACTCTAGCCCAGCTCGCATGGCAGCAGACCTCGCGGAACTCGCGAATTATGCAGCCACCTTTTCCCCTCCTCTGAAAATCTGTTACGAAGCTCTCTCTTGGGGAACCCACGTCAGTACCTGGAAAGCCGCATGGGAAGTCGTCGAGCTTGCCAATCACCCCAATCTCGGCTTATGTCTTGATTCGTTTAACACCGCCGCACGCGAATGGGCTGATCCGTACAGCCCCTCCGGTATACGCCACCCTCTGATAGATGATGCATTCCGTTGTAGTCTTAACGATCTTGTCGACAATGTCCCCCCAGGCAAGATTTTTTACTTTCAGCTTGCTGACGGGCAGCGCATGTCGACCCCTTTGACGCCGCCCGAGGATCCCACAGTTCCCCGTTTGCGTCCATGGTCGCGTTCATATCGACTTTTTCCTCTTGAGACCGCGAGGGGGGCGTACTTGCCGGTCCGAGAGTTCGCAGAAGCCGTTCGCAAAGCAGGATACAAGGGTCCTTGGTGTCTTGAGATATTTAACGATAGTTTGAATGAGCCTGGGGCTCGCGTTCCAGACGAACATGCACGCAGAGGCATGGAGTCTCTCCATAAAACTCTGGCAGTCATTGAACTTAAGGGTAACACTCCATCAAACCTCATTTGTTGGTTGCCTGAAAGTTTTTTGTTTTTATTTTACAGAGCTCAAAACGTCATTTTTCACAGAATTGTACTCACCTGCCAAATTCCGAAATCTGTATCGTCTTCTTGTCGTTTTCCCCGTCGCTTCCGTCCTAGTGCTCTTGCTCAAATCGCTCATTCCACTCTCTCCTCCTTCACGTTTTTTACTCTTCTTCTGAACTTTGTGCTTGCATCGCAGTCATCCGCATTTTTCTCATCTGTCGTTCGCATTTGTCTTCTCATTAACCTGTGTTGCCATCCCTCATATGCATGCCCGGAAGGCTTCCCTCGTGAAGTATTTTAGCTTTCTCTTCTCAAATTTCCTAGAGCTCCCACATCGTGTGTGCATTCCCCCGTCTCTCTGAATTATAATCGATAGTTCTTCTTGATCCTCCTCGAGCACTAGTGACCACTTTGTATTTATCAATCGAACGACAAAGCTAGCGTTGCGCAGTTGCCAAAACATCAGTCATGTAATATAGGTATACGTTTGTTCCACCAGTGGTCTATAGGCAATAGTATGTCTTCGCACATCTGAACCATCACTGGCAGTTTAGCATAGCTGTCAAGTTCTATAAATTATTATGGGATTTGGGTATGTACAAAACTGGCCAAGGAATATCCAAGAACATGTCTGGTTATGGAAAGAAGCCGTCGAGAACAACATTAGAGGACACAGGTATCAATAGTATAAAGTAGCTTTGTGGGTTGTGGGCGCGGCTTATGTGATTATTTACGTAATAATTTTACATAAGCGAGTGCCAGTGAGCTCAAATGCTGTAGCCAGGCCGCTCCACCGGTCCAGTGCTACCTACCATGAT
>QFFB01002690.1:0-14598 GCA_003316465.1 Ramaria cf. rubripermanens | reverse complement strand
TACAAAAAGACACAGGGTTTTCACCCTTCTACATGGCGCATGGCATTGACCCTATTCTCCCTTTTGACCTCGCCGAGGCAATGTTCCTCGTGCCAAATATCGACAAGCCCCTTTCCTATGTCGACCTCATTGCTATCTGCACCTGCCAGCTGGAGAAGAGGGAAGAAAATTTAGCAGCTATTAAGGATCGTGTCTTGCAGGCACGCTACATGTCCATTGCTCAGTTCAAGAAGGAAAACGCAAGCCTCATCAAGGACTTTGATTTCACGCCAGGCTCTCTCGTCCTCATCCGGAACACAAGAATTGAGAACAACTTGTCACGGAAGACGAAGCCGCATTATCTGGGTCCCCTGCTGGTCATCTGGCGCAACCATAACAGTGCCTACATCCTTGCAGAGCTCGATGGGTCTATTCACAAGCTGCCTTTTGCTGGGTTTCGTCTCATTCCCTACTATCCTCGCTCGCGCACGGTCATCCCAGTTACATCTCTCGTGGATAGCAGCGATGTCCCGCCCGACACCTCCTTAGCCGATTGACCCCTCACGGTCCTGCCTTACACTTGGCCAGGACGGTCCAAATTTAAGTCCCAGGGAGATGTAAGGGAGCTACGCTCCCTGTACAGTGATTTAATGATTACTATGGTCTATTTTCATTTGTGCCTACTTCATTTAGTTAGAGTCTATTCTTGAACTTTCAGTGGCTATGATTCAGACACCACACTTTTACTAAGTTATGCAGCTTCGCTTGCATTACAGTTCCACTTTTCCACTCTCCAAGTCCTCCTTTCTTTGTCTGTCTTGTCGATATTCCACTTAGATTACGTGGCCTCTCGCGTTCATTGTCCACTCCACTATCCGCTTTGCACACGTCTTCTTTTACTAGTGGCACCGATAGCCACTTTACCTTTAGCTCTGTTCTCATTTTCTATAAGTACACCTGTAATTCCTCTTGAAGAAAGCAGCTTTTACTCACTCTCATTCTCTCTGTCTGATCTGCATTACGGATCATCTTGAGCTTGCAGACAATATCGCTGTTTCCTCTCAGAATGCGACTCACAAGCTTATACTGTTCCCCTGGTACATGAGGTTGTGCACATTCAGATCAAAAGGGTGTACATGAGATGCCGGCTAGTCAAGGAATATTAGACAGGTAAGGGGGCTGGAATGAACTAGAATTATTCGCCTAAATGTCAGGGCTGTGTAAGTTGAGTAGCCTTCACAGTGGTTCCATGAATGACCATTCCATGGTCTCTGGTACTATTGTGGACTGAGGGCAAGGTGGTGAAAAGTATCATTCTCCCAGCATTAATTTGTGATGCAGGTCAAACTGTGTTGGAGATGTGTGTTTGGGGACAGGGTGTAAGGGATTTGTGTGGGCATTGTTCATAAGCATGCTTCTGAGCTGAGACAACATTGTTCTGCATAGTATCTTCCTAAGGGCTCAGTGTCATTGTACAGCTGCAAAGTTACTGCGAATGCATGTTGAGCAGATGTGGATCTTACTACCACTGGTGATGCTGTGGTTTGCGGTGGGAAAGTCGCCGGAGTGGAGCGATGAGTTAATGTCATCAGGGTTGCTGCTGGGCCTGTAGAACATGTCCTATGCAAGACAGGTTGTTGGTTTTTTGTCGATGACATGGCAAAACTAATAGACAATTGTGCTTTGACTATAGGTGTTAGTTCAATTATACTGTCAAGATTGGATTTTGGAGTAAAGATAGAGCATCAGTGTAATTCCAACATGGGCCTATAGTCATAGTGAATAACCCAAGAGTAGTATGTGATGAATCGTGCACGTCCTTGAGGACAGGTCACCCCAGTTCAGGTGTTCCTTTCACTGATCCAAACACTCCGGTGAAGTGCTATGAATAGTGGTCTCAGCGATGCCCCTAAAGGGGCATAGCGAATAAGATCAAAGGTTCAAGCTCACCATTAGGCACAACTACCTATGAGGGAGTAGGTGGTTGTACTAAGGTCTTTCCCACTAGTGAGGAGTCAAGTAATGAGGTAGACATATGATAATTGAACTAGGGAATTATACAGGAAGAATAGAAGTACTTATAGTAAAAAGCGAATGCAGGGGGGGCTGGATCAAGAGAGAATAGAATACTATGGAAGAGTAGCATGTGCTAGGACATGGAGTCAGGGTCAACCACCTTCATGGGGCATGGTGACGGATGGGGTCTGTGAGTGAAACCCATTGGTTAGACTGGACTGCTGCTTGCCCTTGGTGACCCTGCACACCGCAAGGGGACTGCAAATGATGCAAAATGAGGGTGAAGTATTATGGTACAATGGCAAAGATCATGTTCAACAACCAGCGAATATGAGTGAGATTGACTGTGGAGGCCTTGCTGATGTCAGCATGATGGAAGGCTGCTGGGGAGATCAATGTAATTTGCTGAACTCAGGATGTAGAAAATGTCATAAATCGTAACGTCAAGGACCTTTTTCTATTTTTTCTTCTTTTATTTCTATGGACAATCGAGTTAGAGTTTCATCTTCGTTCTATCCATCTCCTTCCATCCAGACTCTCCTCATGGACATCATCACTTTATCTTGAGCATTCTATTCACTTTTCTCTTCTTTGTTCATCTATCCGAGATGCTTTCATGCATAACACCGAGCCAACGAAATCAACGCCGGACATGAGTTGAGGGCGTGCAGCAATGCATACTTCCCATTCGAGACGCATATATGTGTAGTGAATCGAGTCGAGGCACCTTAGGTGCAGCATTTTATTTCCTTAACATTTACACTGATCAGTCCTTTATTCTATCTCTGAATCCATGTGCGCAGCGGACTCAGACCATTCCTTTACCTTAGAAGCCAGGGGCTCAGATATCATATGTTTTATTTTCATTCTCCTATTACTCCTATTTTACTCCTTAGTATATTAGTAGGAGACATACACTTTAACAATACGACGATCTTCTTCTTTTACGCCCATCTTACTTTTGAGTTTTACTGAGTCTTCGAGTTTATCTTACCGCAATTTCGGGCTTCGAGTTCTAAGCCTGGGTTATCCTATTGACTTTTATTACCTTCCAGCTCCTCTTCCCTATCACAATAACATAACCAACATATTGACCTCGCTTTGTTTTACAGGTAAAAGAAGAAAAGAAAACAACAGTCATGACAGACTGGGATTGGACTCCAAGGACACCATTTTCAGAGCAGTGTCCTTGGAGTCCTGATGATCACTGCATGGAGTGGTAAGGGCAGAGGGTGAGCTGGCAGGAAGTGAGGATGAAGACTGCTGTGGGCCTGGTACAGGTCAGCATGTGGTGCACTCACAGTGGTAGTAGTAGTTTACCATTGTTCAGAAGATGGGAAGGTTCAAGTGTCATAGATAGTGTATGTACATCTAATGGCATGTGTGAATGAGGCCTCCTTGAGGGGGGCTGGTGGGCATGGGCATTGCTTGGAGGAGAGGCTAGCATTCTTTTGCTTGCAATGGTGGAGGCCAGCATAGCATTATGAACCAATGACACCATGCTGGCCACCGGAGGTTTGAGTGTGTTTCCAATGGGTTGGAATGGACAGGCAATGGGGGCCTGATGAGAGCAAGGGGTCTTTGTGGGTGGTTCCTGCAGGGTTGAGGTGAACTGTGGAGAAGGTATGTTAACATACTGTTGACACCAAAATAGGCTCTTACAGTGTCATCTTCGCGTGTGAGTGCCAGCTCTTTGGTGTTGGCAGGGGCATAGACTGTGGCAGGTAAGTGTAGCAAAATCATCAAGTAGCTCTGTGCATACTTGAGTCATGGTTATCTAAATTGTCCACCTGGGAGTCACATTCAATCTCTTCTTGTTCAAGACAGCAATAGTATGCCTTGGTAGGATCTGCATCATCATTGAGGTCTTCATCCCATGGGTTGGATGAAGACCGGTCTGGACGCTTGTCTTCATCGACCTCATCATGAGAAAGTACAATTGGCCTGCGTGCTTGCTGCTTCCAAGGTTATTGACCTTGGTTTGGGACACCCATGGTATAGTCATGTGTTGGTGCCTTGTGCTTGCAGGTTGTGGCACATTTCTCACATTGAACACAAGATTCTTAGATGTCTTGAACTATGGACAATAAGAGAGGGTGCCAAAGTAACTGCTAGAGAAGGGGTGTTCTTACAGTGCTGCTGGATTTTTTCCAAAACATGCCTTTGGGCATGTCCCCCACTGGCCTTGGAAATAGTGCCCATGCCTGCGCTAGCATAGGCAGACTTGGCTTTCTCATCCAAGTTGGGATGTGGGATTGGCAACATAGTGTGTGCCATGTCACTGTCACCGAAACATTCAATCCAGAGTCCCTGTAGGAATAGCATTGTGGGAACATGGAGGGAACTACATGAGTAGTTGCTTACATTGTGGGTAATCAATGACTTTGTGGTCTGGCATTGCCTCTTGTGTCATGGGCATGGGGAAACAAGCTCTGGTGATTGATGTGGGAAGGAAATAAAAGTAAATGGTGAAACATTGATGTGGTGGCCAAACATCAGTAATTGGGCTTGGTTTCCACACAAGCCCATGCAAGCCCATGGACCCATGACCTGGCTCAAAGCGGCACAAGCCCAGCAGTGCTCTTGCACAGGAACTATTCCAGATACAAGAGCAGCCATGTGAGTACTGCCACCATGGTTTCCAGACATGGAAGGGGCTCTGTGCCCACCTTGCGACACATGCAGCATGCTAGCTAGCATACCAAAAGTCACTGGCAGGGCAAACCATCAGGACATATGACCCCCATGATCCAGAGGCGCACTTCCAGGATGACTCACCTGTATGCTGGGAAGAGGAGGCCCTGGGGGTAACTTTGGATGACATTGATGACCTCAGGCCAGAAATTGAACACCATGTGCTGCTTGTGCCTGCTGTTCCCATTGAACATGTCAATGAGAATGGACAAGGGCATGAAATGTATGTCATAGCTTACCCTGGGAGTGCTGGTGCCCCTAAATGTTTGGGGAGGACTTATTTCCAGGATCAGCGGCAAGCTCAAGTGCAAAATAAGCATAGGGTATACCACCCATTCCCAAGTCAAGATGAGTGGGAGTTGGCAGAAAACCTTATTAAAAGTGGAATGAGCCAGACTAAGATCAACAGATTGTTGCAACTGCCCATGGTGAGTGGTCATGCATTGACTCCAATGCCATAATCCAATGTATACACACCCTCAGATGCAAACACACCGAGGTACTTCATTTAACAATGCTCATACCTTGCTACAACACATTGACATGCTCCCCTCCATTGACCCTGACTTCCAATGTACCAATATTGAGGTATGAGGGAACATCCTTGATGGCCAAGGTGCACTGATCATTGAGAAGATGGAGTTATACCACAAGGACCCCATGGCATGCATGAATGAACTCCTTGGCAATCCAACATTCTGCGATGTGTTGCAATATGCCCCTGAGCACATCTATGAGGATGAGACATGTGGTGAATGGATATACAATGATATGTGGACAGGAGACTGGTGGTGGAACATACAAGTGAGTTCATTCATGTCTGTTTTGGACTGGACCATGTATTAGTTCCTGTGATCTTGCCAGTCCAAACTCCCAGCCAGTGCCACAGTAGCCTCAATAATCCTCGCCTCAGACAAGACACAGCTGTCACAATTCAGTGGCGATGAATCCACATGGCCAGTCTATCTCATAATTGGCAACATACTGAAGTCCATGCATCGGAAAATTGGCCAGCATGCATGCATGTTACTGGGCTCTATCTCAGTGAGCAAGCTCCACTGCTTTGCAACCAAAGAGCAGCACAAGTTCCAAGCACAGCGCCTCTTTCATTATTGCATGTGCACCATGATCACTCTAATATTCTCAGCCAGAGCCAATGGCATGGACATCACATGTGCCGATAACACAGTCTGAGATGTCTACCCAATCCTTGCAGCATATGTTGCTGACTTCCCCGAGCAGGCCCTGGTATCTTGTACCATTGAGAGCTAATGTCCAACATGCATGTGTTATCCAGAAGACTGAGGCAATCCCTTGATGACCATCTTTGCTGATGACCCAGAGCCATTATACCGTGACCAGCAGGAACACATGCACCATGTCTCCAAACATGGTGCAGACAATGTCAAAGCACTGGCAGAAGTAGGGATGTGCCCTATTAGCAAACCATTCTGGGATGGGCTGCTGCATTGTGATATCTTCCACTCTCTCACACCAGATCTGCTTCACCAACTACACAAAGGTGTCTTCAAGGACCACCTTTGCAGCTGGTGCACATCATTGGCCACCAAGCCTGAGGTTGATGCACACTTCAAGGCCCTTCCAGATCATCCATCCATCCAGAACTTTAGAAAGCGTATATCAATGCTCACACAATGGACAGAAACTGAGTATAAAAACATGGAAAATTTTTTAGCTGGGTCACTTGCCACCATGATCCCTGCTGACACCATGTGTACCACTCGTGCCATCCTCAACTTCATCTATCTCTCCCAATATCCCTCACACTCCACCACGACACTCCAGCAGCTTCAGGAAGCTCTTGACTGTTTTCACATGCACATGCACACATTTGTTGACCATCAAGTACAGGAACACTTTCAGATACCCAAATTCCATATGATGGAACACTACGTTGAGTCTTTCAAATTACATGGTACCACCGATGGATATAGCACTGAACTCCCTGAGCGACTACACATTGACCTGGCCAAGGTGGCCTATCGCACCAGCAGCAGACACAACTATATAATCCAGATGACCAAATGGATTAGCCACCAAGAAAAAGTGCACGGATTTGGCATGTATGTGCGCTGGTGTCAGCCTGATATGGAAGAGGCAGAGGAGGAAGAGTTGAACATTGTTGACAACAAGCCGGCGAGGGGTAAGTCCTCCCCAGACACTCAACAGCATGAGGCGGCAGGTACTAGAAGGTGGACATTCCGCATCGCAAAATAGCCCAGTTTCCCGGGTACACCTGTAGCCAAAATCATCCAATATTTCCATGCTCCCCACTTCCTACCCACCCTGTCTACATACATGGTGGCAGAGCTGCCAGGGCACATGCGGCAAATCAACGAGAACACACGTCTTGACGTTTATAAACGTGTCAAATTTACCCTGGGTTCACTTCAACGTATAGAGGATACGACCGTAAGTGACATTGTCCGTGCAACCCCATTTGTCAGACGTCATGGGCGAACTCCTGACTCACCAGCCCACTTTGACACGGCTCTTATACACTACGGACTAGAAGCCAAGGAAACTTGGGCCAAAGGTCAGTCTCATGTCTCGACGTGTACTCATGGCACTATGACTTACTCTTGTCACAAGCTACCGAGTTGGCCGCGTATATGCCATCTTTCGACTGCCTCATGATCTGGACCACCCCCGGCCGCTTGCCTACGTTGAATGGTATTCGCCGTTCACTCAGCCAGCTCCGGGAGTCGAGAGGTATGTCGTGTCTGCGCTTTCAGGGAAGAACAGCGCAGCTATTGTCCGGATACAGTCCATTCGCCGTAGCTGTCATATTATTCCCCACTTTGGCAAAAAATCGACCGGACATTGAGCATGGACGATTCCTTGGACCGCTGTCGGAGATTCTACGTTAGCGATTTTTTGGACTTGTACACGTACCAATTCTTCAATGATTAGAACTTGCCTGGTGACCTCTGAATGCCTGAGAACCAACATAGAGCGGACACTAGGTCTGGGTGCGGCGCAGGCATAACTACCCTGTTCTGCAGGGACAGGATAGGCAGCGGTGTCAGTGAATAGGCTATGGAGGGGGCCACTACAGCGATGGAGTCTAGGTTGCGCTATGAAGCACTCGCTGATGTACCTCTAGCTCGCAGCGCTCGTAAGACTCACCGCTGCAAATATAGGGGCCCATGATGTATATCAAAATAGCCCCAGGCTTTCGGGCATTTCTGTTTTTTACTGATGTATGAAAAGGATCCAATTTCGAGTAAACTGTGTTAATATGCCCGAAGATATCATATTAAGTGGGAAAGGCAAAGAAATACAAGTTTCCGGGTTTCTGGACATGACAACAATAGGCAGCATTACTGTTAGACGGGCGTTTATGAGACGATGTTATCGGCGCCCAACTCCTGATATCCTGAGAAGGCGTGGGTAAGATCGAGCCTGCTGTACTTTCTAGGTACAGTACCTGTTGAACGTAACAGCCATGTTTGTCCTGAGGCCTGACGTCTCACTTGAGACCCAATTTCTCTCAGGAAGGTAGCGCTAGACGTAAGCGCTAGCTTGAAGCGCCATCTTACCGGTACACCCCAACCAACCAAAACGCCATAGGGGGATACCATGACATGCCACTAGATCAGAAAGACGATGCCAGGTCTGTGATGGATAAAGACTCATTCAATCCTTCTGATGAGAACTCACGGGTTCGCCTCATATCAGCTCAATCTATTTCAAACGGCACATGAGGAGGGCCCAGCCTTCTGGTAGTAGTGCTAATGCGAAGCATACGGCCTGGTCTCTGGGGATAAGCAGATGCAGATAGTGATATGGATTTAGTGGGCTCACCATGAGGGAACTGCGATCCCATCGAAATCGAGCTATACCACGCTCACCTTGCTCGCAGTGGTCAGTGAATGCTCCAGAGCATCTTTAAAGCACAAATTCCAAGGCGGGAAGAAATCGTGACCTTCACCCTGGTTGCGTGAAGACTGTCAGGATGTCACTGAACATGTCGACTAGTATGGTAAATCAAACCGAACAAGCCGCAGCGCATGCAGCACTGTTATCCATCTCAGTCATAAGTCGCAACACCACGTTATATATAACACGTGAGTGTGATAGTGTCGTTTTGTTCAATAATTTATGTCAACCATCTAGTCGCGGGTTTCGCAGTGCTTATATACGACCACTTACTCTTGTTTGGCGAAGAGGTACCGACATCATTGGTTATAATTTTTACTACGTATCCTCATGCCCAGCTCTTAGACCATGCTCATCTGGAGTGCAAGTCACAGCTGGTCGAAGACACTTTTTCTAATCAACAGATACACGGTTCCTGGGTACAATATTGCAATCATATATTGTACGTCTCCCCAACGTATTCCGTACTCCAAGTTCATCCCTCTCCAGTTCTCAGGGGCATATCAAGCCCCGGTCCTACCGTAAGTGATCTGTTTTTTGGGATGTACCTACTTGATGAGTTCAAATATCATAACAGGCGTGAGTATAACAGAATTGCCATTCTGCGCCCTCTTATGACTACTTGGGTACAGTTGCAGGGGCTGGTGGTCGATGATAACTATCGTCACTATAATATCGCTTGCAGTGAACAATGGTACGATACTCATTCCCGTAGAAGATATATCATATGACCTTCTACTTCAGCCTTTGTGGGGCAACGAGTATACGCCTTATGGGGTCATAGTAGACGGGCACTTGTGGTAATAGTCACGTCCTTCATAGTCGTTTATACCAGCGTGATTGCGGCAGCGATTACCAGTAGGCCTTCAGGCAGTATAGAGTCGATTCCGAGATACTAACGCTAAAGAAATCAGATATTGTCTTGTTAGGCGAGTCACGTAGTCAATCGAGCATAATGGCTTTACGCGCTAATGAAACATTTTTTGCTGCCTCCACCAACGCCTGTGCTCGCATGTTTCCATTAGGCGATAGTGTATATTCCCAGATCCTGGCCACATGCGCCATGACACACAGGCCCACACTAATTACCGTGGCGTTTGCTATACCCGTGAGCAATGGTTACCCTTATCACATCGCAAGCTTATGAACGTGTTGCATTACTATGCCTAGATTATTTTTGATATATTTCTCTTTCTACTCACTTTTATGAATGTCTTGGATCGTCCTCGACGCATGCACACCCGGCTGGTTAAGCAGCTGTATAGTGATGGGGCCATCTATTTTGTTGTGAGTGGTGCCGCCAATGTTAGAATACATCTACATATATTAATCTGCTATATTATCCGTCTACAGATAACCCTGTGTACGCCCGACTAGTTCCTTCACCATTGGCCTGGCCTGATCATTCCGTATTTACAGCTTTACGCCTCTTCAACATACTTATTATTTCTAAAGCGAATGTCTGTGAAGTTCTGAGTTTTTTACTACAGTGATATCATTAACCCATGTCGCTCATTTTACATAGATAACCTACGTTGAACTTGGCGTTTTGTTCGTCCTCACTTACTATAAATTTCTTTGTATTCCCGCTAATGAATAGTTTCTCCAAAAAACTGACAGCTTTCTTCCATTGACGGTGACTGTCTTGATCAATCGGATGTTGATCACGATCACCAGCAGGGCTCGGAACACCAGGGAGATGGAAAGGCCAGGGCGGTATGCTCGGTATGATTCCCTGGAGACGCCCTTTCAATTACAACATACTAGTCTGAATTTTTCGAAGACTACAGTGCACCAATTGGAGGATATGGGTATTCAGGTGGAGGGGCACGACATTTAAGCCGTTCTCCGCTATCATGGGACGCGGTTTTAAATAAAGGACTGTTCGAGGTTGTGAAAACTCGCTGACTATGCATGTCTATGAGAGGATCAATCTATCTATAACGGGTGACAGCGAAGATGGGTATATTAGTAACACCTCGATCAAGACGTTCTCGTTTTGTAATTACGGGAACTCTAAATTTATATATGCTATAGCAATCTTATTAACTTGACGCAAATAGCCTGACGACACTAATAGATGAGCATGAGAACTGATGTCGTAAAAAATGCATTGATTTGGGATTCATGTAGCATTCACCGCGTTGGAGGGGTTGACAATTGTAGGTAGAGTCATCACGAACCCATATGAATGTATCTATTACATACAGATAATCAAAATTATTCTTCCATAATCCTGTGGATGAGTATCTCAGCACCGGTGGAGGCCCGAATCCCTTGGATTAAAGTAGAATCCAATTGATCATCAGTACCTGGGCCGGTGGATCGAATTGAGAATTCACCATTGGGTCCATTGTCTAATGATGTCTCAATATATCTAAATTAGACCAGCACTTACCATAGATTGGTCTTTGAGCAACTTAAAATAAAACCACAGTGCTTTGAGCATGTGTATTCGTACCAAAATAACACCACAACCTTCAAAGGGTCTCTGCCTCTGAATTATAGAAAAAAGTTTTAAGATTATCACTAGTGCATGCTGAGCCAGAAATTTTCTCCAAGTCCTTTCAGATCCCAACTCATGTACAGTAACACTTCTTACTCTCTTATCTCTACCACCAGATCAGAATGATGGCAATGTCCTACACAGCTGTTACATCCGTGCATTCCACTCTCCCATTCCACTTTCCGCTCTATCATTTCCTTTTTTTTTATTCACTCCGTGGAACAGGAACACCGTGGCACCGATGATTCAAGTGGTGCGTCAATGGCTCGTTCCATAGAACATCCCTACTGTTACTCAGCTCTCCAATCCACCTGGCCCCTCCATCAGCAAGGGTACCTTGTTCCTCGTGGAATGTCTGTGTTCCCATACCAACAGATGATGGGTACCTATTTCAGATACCAAGTTCACATTCCCCCTGCCCTATAATCCCCAACTCTGCTCATGATCCATACCAAACACCTCTTCCACTCTGACTCAGATCTCATTACTGTTACCTCCTTACATGTACCCCCTAGTATATAAGCTCCTGTATTCGCACTAGTAACCTTAGTTCGAATATCAACCACATTTCCATGTTAACCTTAGTTCAAATATCAACCACATTTCCATGTTAACCTTCCATAGTGTTCTTAGTACACTTCCACCTTTACTTCTGTGTTCCGCACTTCTGCACATACCACAGAACTATGTTACCTGGCTTGACCCTTCTGTTCCAAAATCCTGGGACCTGATTGTCGAGAGGCACAGCACATGAGCTGAAGCCGAAGTCCCTTCCCATCCATCTTCTGCTCTCTCAGTCTTACGGTTCTACATGCCTGTAACAACAGCTCATAGTACTGCAACAGCTGAGAGAGTGATAAGTACCTATTCACTATGCATTCTCTGATATTATTTCATTCAAAAACACCATGTCAGAGGCGGGCTGACAGGCAGCTAGTCCTGTGTACTTGCCCTGGCTGCCAAGAAAGCCTGCACTAGCATGCACCTGTTGGCCAAATGATAACCTTGTGGCAACAATGTACACACAAAATCCAAGCAGTTTGTACCCAAGCCATTGATTTCTCTATTTACACCATTCAGGGAAAGAGTTGCAACTGGTAATCTTGTACATATCATGGTGCACCATAACATCAGTCAATAGACACAGGTTCCTCTCACCAACCTGTTGATGTTTATGGATTTGCAAGCAGTGTCAATTCACTGTAGTTGACATGTATTGACTCATCCATTTGTAATCCTGCACTACCATGTCAGTACTGCATCCTCTCGCTGCATCCTATATTCTGTGAAAACTCAACACAAATGGATCCACACATCTGCATAGTGGCTACCTGCAGATAGTTGCACCTACTGAAAATGCACCATGCCTAATGAAAGTGTGTCAAACCCTTGGAAGTCGCACCTACCGAAAGTGTGCCATGCCTAATGAAAGCATGCCAAGCCCTTGGAAGTCACACCTACCAAAAGTACACCATGCCTAATGAAAGTGTGCCAAACCAATTGTTGACCATACCCGTGCCTACCGAAAGCACACCAACTGTGAGCCTAATGAAAAATCAACCCATATCTAACAAAAGTGTGCTGTACCCCATTCTACCCACCATGCCTGACCCGAACTTTGAGAAACTCAATGAGACCAACTACAATGATTGGCACTACATGATGGAAACTTTACTGTTCAAGCAGGACCTATGGGATATTGTTGATGGTGGTGAAACCCAACCTGCTGGCTCCATGCATTCAAAAAAAAGGCAACAGCTGGCCCATGTGAAGATCATCCTGAACATTGACAAATCCCAGCTCCCACACACATGCTACGATGACCCAAAGGAGATCTGGGAGAGTGTGAGGGCAACCTAAGCAGGTGCTCTACACTCAAGCGGTGCACTGGTGAAGGGGAAATCCTAAGTCATATACAACTAGATACAACACAACAGCATACCTGGTGAAGGGGAAATCCTAAAAGAAATCTCTGAGGATCCCTTTGCCCACTAGCTAACAACTATATACTTTGGGTATCATAACTCCACACCTCCAAATCCCAAGTCACCTAAGCCACAGGGGTGCCAAAATACAGACAGTACCACAGTAGGTGTTTGGGAGCTACTTGGAGAACACCCTGTGATGCTCTGGGGGGAAGAGGCCTATTGCTGAAGCAATGACTGGTGGGCTTGACCTTGGCTGGGGTGTGTATGCCTTGCATGCACTTCACAGGACTTTAGCAGGGTGTGGGAATGTTCGCATGGAGTGGAATGTAAATGTGTGAAGGCTTTGCAAGGAGTTTGCAAGGATTTCGCAGGCTTCGCAGAGGTTCCCCTTACAGAGAGTCTGCAAAAGCTCCACCAAGCCTGTGGATTTTCCACTTGCCTTTCACTCTGCTGCCACTTCCTTTACATGCACAAATGTCATGATCAGCCAATAGTCTCATGGATCTCTGACATCAAGAATCCCACCTTTCACCTTGAAGCCACTGGTGTTGCTGTGATTGACAAGGATATGATTCTTGCACTAACCAAAGGACTACCTCACTCATACTCCACCTTCATTGTTGCACTTGATAGCATTCCAGCCAACGAGCTCACTCTCAACAGTGTCATCACTGGCCTATTAAATGAGGAGGTGCACCAAAGCCTAAGTGAACAACCCTTTCTCAAAAGTGAGGGTGCACTTGCTGCCGTCACCAAGAAGCAGAAGAGTCCTATAGAGGAGACTACCTGTTACAACTGTAACAGTAAAGGCCACTATCACTCAGTCTGTCCATCCACAAAGTGTGGCATGGCCACCACAGTGTCAGGATTGCCATTTTTTCAGTATATTACCAAACAATCCCTCCACCCTCAATCCCCACCATTGCCGAATATCAAATCATGCCACTTTCACATGCAGATCACCCCCACTCTATTTGATGTTCTCTGAACAGCATATTCACTAGGGCTATTGTAGAGAAGCATAGGCGGCGTAATACCAATCTCGAGTTCAGTAAATCTATCCCACTCCTATTTGCTGATTGCCAAACATTATCTTTGCCATCATGCCCCAATACTTTGCTGTAAGGGAACCAGTTGTTCAACCAACTGGACTTAGCTGCACAACCAGCTTAACCCTTAGCTACTTTCTTTTTTACTTTTTAGCTACCAATGTAGCTCAATTTTGACTCTTTAACTGGCCACTAAGAATTTCACAACATTCCTCAAAGTCCCCTTAATTTTTCCTTAATTTCTTCAGCAAGAAATGACTGGAAAACATCATTTCATGCTCCTTTTGAGCTGTGGACCCCTTAAAGCCCACAACTCTGTTTCTGACTTTCAATTTCGAACTCCGCCGGACTTCTCCACGGTCGCCGCATTTTCGGACTTGTGACCACTCAAGCACCCATAAGTCCGAAAACTAGGCTCTCCCAGCTTTTCCAGCTGAGCATCAAATAATTACCATAAGTAGTAACAACTGCTGTGCAGCCTGTTTGGCTCAACCAAATATTGCACAACTTGGTCAATCATGGC
>QFFB01002689.1:0-21426 GCA_003316465.1 Ramaria cf. rubripermanens | reverse complement strand
ACAGCTACCGAGGAAGGTAAGTCATATGTCAAGTATCACCACTACAGTCAATTGCCCACAAATTCCTTTATAGATCGATCAACAACTCGAGTCAGGTGAATACTTCCTCAAGCCACGGGAAAAGGAGAAACGCGAAGCTGCACAACGAAAGCAAAAAGTATGCGGCATAGCAGAAATGCTATATCCATCTGCGACTAATAATAACCCTATTATAGCAAGCGGGCGTCGCCAGAAAACGACAGGCAGAACGCGCGGAAGCATTCGCGGCGCCTGTGGAAGAGGCAGAGCCGACAGTTGAGGAAAAGCGAAAGTTGAAGAAGCGGAAAGAAAGAGATGAGGATGGCGAAGGCGACACCAAGAAGAAGAGGAAAAAGAAAGAGAGAGGCAAGGGGAGCAGCGATGGATCATAGTGTATAATTGTAGTCTTTGGTTTATTGTTTATAAATAACCTGCTAGGTGGTACTATAACCGGCATTCCATTTTCGGAATTGTGCGAGGAACGCGCTGGCTTGTACTGTAGCCTTTCTACATTCCACTAATCAGATGGCAGCTGCTGCATCTGCTTTCGATTCCCTCACTGGTCGTCGTGGTGTCGATATTGGTACATCGTTTACCCGTGCGTGGAATGAGCGAACAGGCAAGACTACCAAGAGGTCGAAAGACTACCCCAACCCGGAATATTATTCGTTGCGCTGTGCGTTGTTTCTCCCTTTATTCATGATTATGCCGAGTCTGGAACGGTGTGTACCATATTGATAGACCAATTCAAACCTGAGTCCATCGATAAAGAAGCTGCTGGAAGCCTTACACCGAAGGTCGGCGATGGACGCGTCTTCGAACTAGAACTACCCAGCCAGCAGGTGAGTATTCGACAGACCAAGTATGCATTTCTATTTTCTAATACTATTGAATACAAGCATGGAGATAGTCATCGCTTCACTGCCGTCGAACAGCCGTCGAAGGAGTGGGAGTGCGTTCTCCTCTGGGATCCAGCAACGCAGGTACGCGTGGAGTATGCCCATAGTCCACATGTACCACTCATGAATTGCTCCTGGACTTAGCAACTTACTATTGAGAAACTCGAATCGACGCTAAATCTTAGCTACGATGGCCGCGGAAAGGGCAGCATATCAACATCGGCGGCACCTCCCTCTTCTGCGGCTGGAGCTAGTCGCACTAGACGACCGGCTCCGAACCCTGCTGCTCGGGCTACGGACCTGGAAGAGGATCTCGAGAAGACGTTGACCGGGTACTCCGACGCGGAGGGTGAGCCTGATGATGATATGGATATACAGGCCGAGATCGAAGCAATAGCGGGCGTATCAGCGAAGCAAGAAGAGGAGGAAGAGGAAGAAGAAGAAGAAATGGAGCCTGTAGACGTCGAGCCACCGCCACCGCCACCGCCACCGGCCAAACCCAAGGCTCCTGCTAGGGCACCCGTAAAGGCGGCCACAAAAGCGAAATCCAAAGGACGAGCGCGCTCGAGTACCAGTGCCAAGAGGGAAGTAGATGGTATTGAGGAGGAAGAGTTGAACTTCGGTGAACCAACGAAACGGACGAGACATCCTCGTCGCTCCTCCACCGCATACAACGTGAATGCCACCAATACCAATTTAGCATTGCCTGCAACACAAACGCATAACCGGCACGCTCCTCCCACGCCGTCGGACTTGCTGCGTCCCCCTTCTACCACCCAAATACCTTATGCAGGATCAGAATCAGAGTCGGACGAGTCGGACGAAGGTGGGGAGGTGGATGCTGCTGCCCTGGAACGTGAGCTGGAGCTAGAACTAGCTGAGGGGGAGCCGGATGAGGATGAAGGCATGGAAGCCATTCCCATAGAGAAACAGCACAACTCTGGAAGACCACTTTCTCTGAATGAGCTGTTTGGAGGTCAGTTTCATGCCCCGATAGCCTTTATTGGCCTGCTGATACTTATTGGACCGCAGAACAAAGTCAAGGGGACGACGATACAACTAGCGATGACAGTGACGATGATTGACCGCCTCTCGTATTAGCCCAGATAGACTCCTGTACGTTGTAATTTACTTATACGGAACTAGGGTAATCAAACGAAGTAACTCGTGAATGGTTGCCATTGTGAAATTCTACACTGATCATCATTATACAGTACCCATCAAGATGAAATAAAGATAATGCCGAATGATAGAAAAATAAATTGATCACAATGCACTGCACAGTTAAATTGGCGCTCAAGCGCTATGAACAACTTCACAAGCGTAAGTCAGTCCGGTGATACGCGGACAGGTGCTCAGACCTGCCCAATCAATGTCTACACATCTGTTCCCATTTCTCCACTGCTTTACCCACCATATTTGGTCATCTCAATACTAGTTCTTACGCGCCGGTAGGGAGGTTCGTCCAGCCATTAACAGTAACAACACCATCCGCACCTGGACCTGTGGACAAGTTGGGCCCAGAGGTGGTCGAGGTGGCGGTCGAGGGGCTAGCAGACGCAATAGAACTCGCCTCGGCGGGTGAGATGGATGCTGTCGCGGACGAGTTGTTCGCGGACCCTGCGCGAATAAGCTCGCCCATAGCCTCGGGCTGGGCGTCGATGAAGGCCAGGGTTGGCCCTGCAACGGTCTGAGCGGTGCTACGATCAATGACGTTGTTGAGTAAAGGCTGGGTGGAGTTGGTAATCCAGATCGCAACAGGCCCGTTGACAGTGGCAGGAACATTGCATCCACTTAGCGGGAGAGAGATGGAATTGACGGCACCGCCGATCATCATTTGACAGTTGAGGCCCTGCGGACATGTCAGCCGACGTGTTTATCGGGAACCTTTCAGCACATGACGTACAGTAAGGTCTGCTGGCATGCCTGTCCAGGAGAAGGTCAGGAGGGTACCAGCACTGGGTGTGCCAGTGTTGGTGAGGGTAAGTGCGGTGTTTGCTGTAAAGAAATTGTTAAGTATACTTAATACAAGCCATACAGTGCACTTACGGGTGATACCGGTGTCACATCCAGAGATGAAACCGCCAGCAATGGCCAGGACCTCACTGGGCGACATGGCCATATCGAAACCTTGCGGAATGGCTGTGCCGGTGCCAGACAGGACATTGAGCACCGTTTGATGACGAGCTTCAACCGTCAGAATGGAACCAGCGGCTTCCAGAATGCGAGGGTCGGATATGAGGTGTGCAGCGCCAAGGTACTGGAGACACCGAGAGATGAGATTTCAACTGATTGCGAAACCCAAGCAAAACGACGCACAGCAGAAACGCCAACATTTTCGACGACACGAGCAGTCGCGGCCATAGTGTTGACATCGGTCAAAACGCTGTCAAAGTTGAAGGTACACCCCGCAAGCACTTGTCCCCCCAGGGCAACAATAGATGTCTTAACAAATGGTAATTGGTCAAGATTCGGTCCAGTCATTGTAATGTCTTACGTTTAAGCTAGAAAAGGCTGGGTGAGTCTGCGTTGAAACTCAAAAGGCAATAAACTCACGTCTTCAAGTGAGCAGCCTCATCACCCATGATGTTTCTACATGTGGTGAATTCTTGGATTCATCCGTGTCGATCAAGATAGGACTCACTGGAACTGCTGGGTTGGGAGTAGCGAGCTGGAGTACCCAGCTGCCTGGAAGTCAGAAGCCTGGAACTTCGCCAAGGCCTGTGTGTAGAATTGTGTCTCGAGTCTCTCCAACACACTGGCAAAGTCTGGGGTCCGCGTGTCAGTTCGAGTCCAACCAAAATAAGCGAATACACGGACTCAAGACAGTGAGATCACCGGCAGCTGCAGCGCGAGCTTTTCTGAGGGGCACCGCCGCGGAGAGAAGGGGCGTAGCTGCCAACACAGCGAGGAGAAGCGAGGAAATGGAGGGCATGGCTCAGGACGAAGATGTAGACAAAAGTGAAGGTGGGGGCGCTGCCGAATTCAACTGTAAGCCCGAAGTTGAAGGAATGGACGTGGAGGGCTCTGCCCAGCGGGTAGAATGACGAAGGACGGAGGAGTAAAAGGAGGAGTGGGAGCACAGGAGCCGTTGTAAGTATATATATAAGGGAACGAGCGGTTGGCGTACGGATTCGATTTCCCACTAGTGTTGCTATGGCTTTGACACCATCCTTTTCACTCATCTTTTCCCTCGTTTCTTGCCTAAATGTTTCCAATCTTCTTGAAATAGCTAGTTCAGCTAGTTGATTCGGAAATCTTGATATAGCAGACTCACCCCCTGCAAGCGGCAGTGACAGAACCCAACAGGTTTGAATCACTTGTTCGAGTCCTCGCCTGACAACCGCTCATCTCGGCATAATTGTACGGCTAAGTGCTGGTTGATTGCACACATCAGTAATCCACTCTTTCGGAAGCCTGAGAGTCTCCGACAAGCCCTTGCTGGTTGAATATAATGTATTCCGTCCGGCTATGAAGATCCAAAATAAATCCAATAGCGGTCCTACGTTGCTCTGTTTTTGGTGGACGGACCACGTCGACTGTCTGAGTGAGTGTGTCTCAGCGCGGGAATGTTTTACATCATGTGCGGCTATGGTGCTGCGCCCGGCTCTTAGCATCATCAGGCAACCCTAATTTGGCAAATTCAGTCCGAAATGTCTTCCCCATCGTCCTCTCGGATCCTCGATAATACAATACTGTCTAATAGAGAGGTTGAGGGGCCCCGCAGTCCTCATGCCACCTTAGCCGTCGACTCAAACCATGAAGAGAGCCCTAGCAGTGACGAACGAGGCAGCATCTCCGTTGAGGACAGCCAGGAATCGGACGACGATCAAGATGGAGCATCAGATGCCCCTCAGATTGTTCAGCCGTTGTCAGCCGAAGCTCTAGCAGAGTTCAATGCAGCCCAGGAGCGTGCTGGTGTCGTCTACATCTCTCGAATACCACCGGGCATGCGTCCTACAAAGGTGCGCCACCTCATGAATGCATACGGCGAAGTCGGCCGAGTATATCTCCAACAAGAAGGTCTGCTGACAACTGTTGCTCGTCTCCTATGTTGACTGTATCACCGTGACAGATCCCAAACGAGCGTATCTGAGACGGAAGCACACTTCGACCAAAAAAGCACACTATACTGAAGGCTGGGTTGAGTTCAAGGACAAAAGGATTGCTCGATCAGTCGCTGAAATGCTCAACGCACAGTCAATTGGTGGGAAAAAAGGCACTCGATGGAGGGACGACGTGTGGACCATGAAATATCTTCCCCGCTTCAAATGGAATATGTTAACAGAACAAGTCGGCGAGTGCATATCCACTTCATGGTTTGCTTTCCTCATGTATCTCGAGTAGCTCACGAGGCAGCTGTACACACCGCCCGTCTACGCGTGGAGCTCTCCCAGTCACGGGCGGAACAACGGGATTACCTTCGGCAGGTCGAACTCGCACGCATCTTGGATAAACGTGCGGATCGAAAACGCAAAGCAGGCGATGATGGCGAAGCTCCACCGGCTAAATTCCGAGCCACTCCGCAAAGCCAACAAGCGGGTAAAGGGGGCAGAGCGGGTCGGGAAAGGGAAAAAAAGGACAACGCCACAGATATCACTGATGTATTTAAGAATGTGTTTTAGCCCATTGACCTATCTGATTGCAGCGCATCTCGTTCCTGTGCGTCGAGCTGCATTGCATGTGTGGATCGACCACATCTCGTTTACTTGGGCCGTAGCGTCGACCTTCTACCTTGTGTACGTACTGTCAGATAATCGTCGGCATGTAACGCCAGGGGGTGATTCTCAGGTAGAGCAAATTATAGCGTATAGCATCTCAAAGTCAGAATGCAAGGCCATGTGCTTGGATGAGCAAAAGTTTGCCCTTGGGTAATAGTTGATTATTTGCTAGCTAATTACACGCCTTTAGTCAGACTATGATCTCGAAACATATTCAGCTAATTCAGACTCTGAGGGACGCACATATTCCTTTGCATGCATGCATTCAATCCTCAGTTTCTTGGCTTCTGACACTGGCAGCCGAAGAAGGAATCAATTACCCTAACATGAATGCGGCCAGGATAGGATAGCAAGACACTATTGCGAGTAACACAAGAGTCAAACTTAGGATATCTCATATTGTACGGTGTGGGATGATCGTTGGTTACACTCATCTTGCCTATTCTCTTTGACAATCACTGCTGCAGTAACTCTTCTCGGAAATTTGAAGGTTGGAAATCAGATGGTAAATTTCTGCGAGAACACAGTATCAATGATAATACATGCTCTCGAAGTCAAACTCGTACTTATCGATGATAGTATTCAAGAGCTTATATCCGGCACATCTTTCGGCAAGCCTGGCCCGTGCACCAATTTTTGGAACTCCGCACTCCGTTACTAAGACGTGGAAGCGCCATTTAGGGTTTCTTTTCTCTAGCACAGTTGTCAAGAGTGACTGTGTGCGCAACTCGAGTACTGCTCTTTGAGGTCTGTTTCTCTCTCATCATGCTCGCTCCTAGTCTCTCCCAGCCTCTGATACTCGGTCTCTCGCTTCACTATTTTAACGCTTGACACTCATCGCTCTCACACACAAAGGACGCTACACTTACTCTACGTTACCACATTCGCTCGTTATATCTTCGATTTGGATGTCTTCCTGGCCAGCCGCACCTCCAGCTTATGTGCCCGAAGCTGGGCGACGCTCCTCACGATCGCGCAGCCCCCGGAGGAGGGACGGCGTTTACCCAGACCCCGCTGTCCACGACTATGCCACTGGGTATGCTGGCTACGGCGTCGATGCTGACCATCGAAGGGCCTGGGATGAGTATTACGAAAGACGAGGGAGGGGACGGAGTCGTAGCCCTGTAGGTGACGAAGGTGCGCTGTCGTTATTTGATCTCGGACGAAACCGTGTAACTTTACTATCCGAGCAGCATCTCGAAAACGGCGACGCTCGGCATCGCCGTTTGAGAGAGATAGGTTTGATCCACGCCCTCGATATGGCGACGATTATGGTACGGTTATCGTTGCAAATGTTGCATATGAAAGTCCGACTATAATGAAACTTTAGATGCGCATTCCCGAGCGTACGGTTATTCTTCACCTCGTAGCAGAAGTGGTCATTACCACAACTATCAGCAATATCCTCCAGTTCCAGCCACTCGCTCTGGACGGCTCCCCCCAGATCCACACCTCAGTCAACCCCATCCTGCCTCATTGAGACAATATGCAGAATGGTTTCGCTGCCATTTTCCCAAAGAAGCGAAGGAAGAGGACGAAGCAGACAGGGCAGCGGAGAAGGAGGCTGGAAAAAGGACAAGGGATGGCATTCGCGCACGCTGGGAAAAGTACAAAAAGCAACACGCTGCCACTCAGGTGTGTCCCGTTTCGCTCAAACTAACGTTTTTTCTTTACTCTGGTGGATCATAGCTTCAGACGTTGTTTGATCATCACAAGAAGTCGCCTTGGTTCTCAGAAAAATATAACCCCGCACCAGAGTGGGTGAACTTGCGCGCACGGGTGCGGAAGGAAGGGTGGAAGGGTAGATCAGAGCAGTTCTTGAAAGATCTCGAGGATGGCAAGTATGATCCGAAGTACGAATCGGAGGCGTCCGTGAAGGAAGCCCTCTCTACTGGAGATGAGAAGCCTGCAGTCAATACCGAAGATATGGACGCGGTTGACGAAGATGTGCCAGAGAATGGACCAGACAGTCCGAATAAGAGTGAAAGTAATGGCAAAGCCTTGAATCAACATGGCCGCCAACCTCGTGATGACGACGTTCTTGTCGCTCCCGAGGGCAATCAGATTGCCATTAGGACTATCCCGCCCGATATTGGTCGACAGAAAATCGAAGAGGTGTGTGATATCTACCAAATTTTACTAGAATTTCATGTATCTTGTGCGTAGGCGTGTCGCTCCGTGCCTGGTTTTGTGCATCTGGCATTAGGCGACCCTCTTCAGAAGCGGCATTACTACCGTGCAGGTTGGATGAAATTCACGGATGATGCTGACATGGGCAAAGCTGTCACACAGGTGGGAGAGAAGAAGGTTAGTTTAACTGCGGTCAGTCGTGCTTGTAGCCGCTCATAATCACTCACCTAGATTGAGGGCTTCAAACTGCATGTGAATCATCTTGCTCGTCCGTACTTCGCCCGTCTGCGCCAGGCACCTGAGGTAGCCAGTACACCCCAGCGGATTGAGAAAGATCTACAGCAAATCAAGCAGCTCGCCGCGCTTCTTGAGGATGAGTATGCAGCTCTCAGGTACATGAAGGATGGAGCTCCTGAACCGAAAATGGAGGATAATAAGTCGCATGCAAAAGATGGAGAGCAAGGCGACATTGTTATGGCCGATAGCAAGGACGCCGCATCCAATGGAGCGACTTCTACAGGTCCTACTGAAATAGATGCAGAGCCCGAGCCTCTTGAGAAAGGTAGCGAAGCCGTTGAGCGGCGCGTTGAGAGATTGGTGGCGGAAATGCAAGTGCAACATGACCTAACGGAAGACGGCGGGGATGAGTCTCAACTGGAGGCAAAGAAGGTACGTTGCGACTGCATCTGTGCTCGTTCGCGTGATGTATTCAACACATTTCTAATCTCAGTCCCTCTTTACTCTCGATCTGTACCTGACGTACCTTCGTGTGGCTTTTAATACTTGCTATTATTGTGCAGCAGTCTGTGATCACGTGGAGGAGTTGCACAGGAAGTGTCCACAACATATCAGGAAGCCTTTACCTGACAAGGTCATTCCGTCAGCCCCTGATGAGGCTGGAGAAGAAAAGGAGGAAGAGGAAAATGCGAAGGAGAAACCCAAGGAGAAAGAAAAGGATCCAAAGGATAAGATTGATCGACGGTGGGAAAGAAACGGTACGTCACAATGGTTGCTGATTTTTCCGTAAGACTTGAATGAGTCGTAGATGAGCGTTGGGCGGAGTGGGTTGATTCAAAAATTGCTTTACTGATTAATCGCTCAAATATCGAGGTTGTTGAGTATGGGGGTAAGAATTACGATGAGTATGTGACGTTGTCCTGCATTATGTACTGTGAACTAAATGTATTATTTTGGTAGGGAACTGCCAAAAGCCGTTGAGCCGCATATCAAGCAAGAGGATGAGGGTAAATTTCGTTGTCGGACTTGCAACAAGCTTTTCAAAGCATCGTCATTCGTTGAAAAGCACGTCGCAAATAAGCACCCAGAGTTGGTGGGACAGCTGGAGGAAGTGAGCATGGAACTGCACCAACAGTTACATGTTTGATTAACATTTGACATTCAGTTACCTTTCTTCAACAATTTTGCGCTTGACCCACACCGGGTGCAGCCTTTCGCTCACCTTCCACCTCCTATTGGTAACAGTGGTGTTCCTCCACCACAAGCGTATGGACTTCAAGGTCCACCCGCAGCCTACAACACGATAGATTATAACCGTCCGATACAGAATGTTTACGGTTCTTACCCTCAGCAGACATATCCCCCTTACGCCAACGGTATTGCTGGTCCTTATGACTTCTACCATCAAGGTCACTGGGCTCCTCCCCGCCGAGATGAGATACCTCCTCCCTCTGGACGACGTCTCCAGGAGCGCGTCGGTGGATACGCGCAGTCTTCTCAGCTGACGCTGACTGGGGTTGAGGGTCTTCCTGCCAAACCTGTAGTGACACTTGAGCCTCTACCTGGCGGTCGGAGAGGTCGGGCCGGCACCGGTCCACCTCCACCTCCACCTCCTGATGCAAAGGAGGACCCAAGGGCCACAGCTGGGAAGAAAGTCAGCTACCACGACATGGATGACGTGGCGGAGGGTGACGTGGAGTTGACCTACTAGGGCGTCCTGCTGAAGTTATACTTCTTCCTTATTTTTTTTTGTTAGGTCGAGTTTGATGTCCTTGCTTTTCTGTATTTCGTTTTTGGTCTTGCAATGCAAGAAGTTTTCGGTGATGATTCTCAGTCCCAATCAATGAGCTAGGTTACCCACCAAACCGTTAGATGCAAACCTCGTAAAATCACGTCTCACTTCTGTACAAAAGGATGGACGCGTTACTGTAGAGGCTAACTGCTATATATATCAGAAGATCGTTCCTACCCAGGGATAAATATATATTTACGACTAGTTGAATGTAATTCTGAGTCGGCAGAGGTCCTACCTTTCATATTTCGTTTTAAATCGAAATAAGATACGGTGTCGACCCCGACCATAGATCGCGTCCTCGAGGCCTCCCACATGCGTGCCGCTTCGTCAAATTTTGATAGCGAATGGCCCCGGGGAGGTCGTTATGGGGGTGAGTTATATACGGGGCAGCCGAAGCGCTGCACCTCGGAACTGAGACAGGTTTCGAATGCTCACCTTGTCCCTTATATTGCTCAAAAAATACGAACAAGAAAGCTGCATGGAACATCATGCATGAGTTGCTCATGCTGCCCCTGTCGGCGAGCTTGATTGAACATTGGTTTGGAGACCCTGGTTGTAGTTCAACAACTCGGCTCGCTCCCTGAAGGGAGATGAGCGTGTATCTCTCCCGGAAAATCAAATTTCCTTGAAGAACAACCCCTCCCCAGATCACTGAGCCACACTCCCTATTGCCATTGGTTCTGCGGCTGCCACCAGTTTCACTGGATCCCTCACCATCTCACGTTAGATCTCACTACCATGTATCATGTGTATCTGGGACTGGGGGTAGAGCACAGCACTACTGCCGTATTTTTTCGCGAGTGTTGTGTCTGAAAGAGCTGGATGAGAACCATGGATAAGGACGTGGATGAACCATGGCAATGAAAAATGCAATCTGTGCCCATCTGTTCGGTCACCCACTAAGGTCATTTTTTGTACGAAGATTTGATTGAACGTAGGGTCAACAAGTACAATACTGTCAAAGCAAAATTATGCCGACACTGAGACTGGCGCTAATGTAAGAGGGTCACTTGCAAAGGTATGTACATTCTAAGGCATCTATCTGGGTGGAAGCGAATGCTAGGCGGCTAATCAGCCATCAAACGTAGTATCCGTAGGGTTTCAGCTAGCCTTAGTGATCTATATCATAGTGATGCAATGGGTAAGTTCACCTCTGAAGGCTGACTAATATTATCGTTCCTAGTTGTCGGCCTGCAATTTCATCGGGATCATGTCATTCAATGTCATTTATATTCATCGAAAGCACCGAAGCTTGCTGAGCGTTTATTCTCCTTCAAGTTGTTGTTCCGCATTCCTGATGAATGGCGAGCGCAGCATATAAGAGAATGGCATGCTAGCATATGTACCTCAGTCCTGCTAAGTATAAAGGAACGAAGCACTTGGATCCACTGGATATTTTCTGCCATCACCCTTCACGTTCATTCGCGTCTGTTCGAGCTACCGCGATATTCTGGAAAACCCTCTTATGGTTTTCTTGCCATCTCTCATCCAAGCAAATTTGGACTTGTAAGCCATCTTGTCATGTATATCACATCTGTCACATCTGAATGCAGATTAATCGCCTCTGGCACCCACCTCAGCCGGATAAAAGCCTATGCCAGCGTTGCCGCCATAAGTATGAGCAAACCAGTTGCTCAGCAGTACTATTCACCTGTAATTCTGCCGCAGCTCTCCTCGTCTATGACACACTTCTAACTTTGACACGTACGATATCCATTCATCGTATCTTTACAGCTGGTTGCTGCGCTGGACAGCTGTGGTCATAAATTGAAATATATCCGGGTAGTGACCGTTGGTCGCGTCATTTCATTAGCATTTGACACTGTAGTGATATGTATAACGCTCAAACATACGCTTTGGATTGTGCGGATTCAGAAGGCTTCATTGACTTGTACGCTTGTACGACAGGGTAAGTTGTCTCTCTCGTTTTGTCACTGGCAGTACGGTATCGTCCTAACAGGTGTAGGTCTTCTGTGCTACACATTGGTGATTCATGATCTTCGTTGCCGAGCTGTAATAATGTGCCCATGCACCATTATATTCTCTTGCGGGTTGCTCAATCTTCTTACCACCCTGGTGTGTTTGAGCCATCCCCTTAACTATCTGACTTATTCAAGTACTCCTACCCTTACGTATAAAGGTCTGCGATCACGCGTAGGTTGTTAAACCAGATTCTCCGCACTCACTAATAACATACCATGTCTCCCTTCGAAATATAGTTAACCCATTCAAAACTTCGTCAGTACTTCTCAGCACTCACACCTCTCTTGAGCCCTTGGTCACTGACTGACCATTTCAGCTTGTCCGTGATTGTCCCTTGTCGGTTTTTGATGGAGATCCGGTCTAGGAATGATCACGCGAACGAAACCACAAAAGCAAGTATACCAACGAGAAGTCTCAAGACTGTAGTTCGACGTGCCAGGGATATGGTCGTTGAGGAATTTGGCGATGGCGAGCCTGGCAGCCAACCAGAGACGCACGACGGAAGTGAAACTGAAGTTGACAGATTTAGCGCGGATACACATTTGAACAGCATCGAGATTCATTCTCGTATCAATGGTCTAAATGCTGCCAATTTTGACTCGGTAACTTGAGATCACGTGTACAGGTAGAGGGACGATATCGACTGTTCGATGATCGCTACATCCAGGGGAGGGGGGCGACAGTATTAAGGCAACGCAGTATGTAGGCATCATCGAAGTCTAGCACCAACGAATTAGTATAAACATCAGATCTGTTATTTATAGGTCAAGGGTTGGAAACAAAGACCAATATTTCAACGGAGTGCAGGCGTTGGCGGGGATTTGAACCAAAGTACAGGTATTGCAATATGGCATTCTCAGAAGCAAAAAGGCTCTGGATTCGTCATGCACGACCACGTGATAGTAAGATTCCCGGGGGAGTATGGAGTTACGCTCCTTAATTACTGACAATCGAAGAGCCAGTGACCGTCCATTGGCGTCATGGGCAATTATTATCAGGTAGAGCCATCCGGTTTCTTGGTATTCATTTGGAAATGAACTTTAAGGTTAGTGCTAGGTGAGTGGCCGATTTGATATAGGGGCTTGACTGCTGTATGTGACGCAATGAACACGGGATATACTGACAGTCTGGCAATTAAACGTTGAACAGGGATCAAATCGGAGAAAAAGTGTAGACGCCGCTGAAAGTTCCCGAGTGGAGAAAGATAACGATCATAGTCCGAGATGGGATAAATGACATGATTGTCATACATAGTGGGCGTCATAGGCGATGTGCGGGGATAATTTGACTTACGTGTATCTCACGAATGAATCGAAGTTCCCAATATCCAGTGACAATTTAGAGGCCGGCATTTGCAGGCACCCTTGAACCTCCTTGAACCAGTAGGGGCCCTTGCCATCTGTTTCGTAGTGGTGCCAAGATAACCCTTTCGTTGTGTTTGCTTCGGCAACTTGCACTCTAAACGCGGAGACCTCTCTCGTCCGGCTAAACAATATCCTGGCTGAAGCTGGAGGGTAGTCCCTACCTGAGCCAAGCTTTTCAAGAACTGTCAGACTTTCTGATGCGCTTCATTCGGTGTCATGTCATGACATTCACGAGATATTCATGCTGACCCCAGTGATCACAGCGCTTTTATTCCTTTCAGCAGACACGGGTAAGCTGTCGTATACAGTTTCATCAGACTTGAAGTCGCGTGTCTGAAAACGTCAGAGACTCGGAACCAGTATATCAGCTGCAGAGATATGGACGGACAACGGCATTCCAAGCTCATCTGATAATGCACATGACGGCGTTTTGCAAGCAAACGTAAATCTTGCAGAGAGTGTCGGCAACTTTGAACATGCGCAGCCAATGAAGGACAGGCGCTTGTTTACTTCATCCTGTGTGACGCCCGTGGTCACGCTAGTGCTTAGCTTTAACTATCAAGCATCTCGACCGCAAACGGTGAGTAGTGATAGCTATTGTTAGTGACGGCAATTTCGGACATACGGATCTCTGCTGGCTCAAGAATATTTGTTGCATCTTTAATTTTAGACTGTCGGAATGCATACTACATAGTTCGGATATGTAATGAACATTGAACGCTTTCCACGTAGAAATGCCGACAAGGATATTGGTCGAACTCGTTTATCTGTTTTATGCATTTGGAATCTTATCGGGGTGTGGAGTGGAGTGGAGTGGAGTGGAGTTGGCAAAGCTTCCCTGTTCGACCTGCAAGAATTCAAGGCAGTCGGTCATACATATCCATCGACCGTCAGTTAGCATTTCTGCTTTCATAAAATGCAACGATTGGTGAGTAGAGATATCACGAGAAGGAAATGCTAAATACATATCCCAATTTACTATCGAGGTACAACTGCAATGTATCATACAATTAGACTTTTTCCGTTGCATCGTCGCATAAAGCACAATGGACATGGTCACATCGGCGGTTTCCTACCATAACCCTGCCCACTCACGTATTTCCCTGTGCTGAGTTGCTGCGATATTCTGAGGTGCACTGGATGGTTTCGAGATGTATTCAACCCAAGACCTCTCTGACTTGTAAGCCATCTTGCTACAGATATATCACATTTAAACGCAAGGTAACCGCCCGCCTCAGCCAGATACAATCCTATGTTGGCGTGGCTGCCCTTGGTATGAGTAAACCAGTTGTTGAGCAGGACTATCCAACTAAATTTTGTCGTAGCTCTCCTTTTCTATGACACCCTTCTCACCCTACCACAAGAGATAGAGCTAATGTGGCGACGGAAATTCAGGGCTATAGCACTGCTCTACTTTATTGGTCGCTACGCCACATTGGTTGTGTTCGTGTTGAACATAACTATTGAGGGCTTTCAATTTACTGTGACGGTGCTTATTTCACCTATTACATCGTGTCATCGGTACTCATACACACACCACATACATCCGTAGTGCTCAGACCTGTTCCCAGGACTGACTCCCGGAGAATGGCCCTTCTCCACTAGAGCTTGCTCAAATTTCATTCATTTTTCAGATGTGAAGTCGTTGTTGAGTATGGCTAGTGTCCATTGTAAGAATACATATTAAACTTAGAAGTGCTGACTTGCAATTTTCTTGCAGTCCTTTTGATCGGACGGACCTTTGCCATCTCCCATCAGAACTATAGAGTACTAGTCTTACTCGTGGCTCTAAGTCTGGGATCTTTACTTACCCAGATTGTAAGTAATTCCGGCTCAATTATAAGTTTAACATGTATGCAGTTGTCCCTTCACAGCTGGCAGCCGCACATGATGGATGTCCACCCCACAACCAACAGTTCCTGGGGGATATGTGCGTTCCCATAGCGTTAGTGTGAACATATGCTCACTCGTTTGTGGCAGATGTAAGAATATGCTATTCCGACAATGAACAGCTAGAAGTTAAAGGGGATTTGGCTTTAGCATTCGCGTTTGATCAGGCATTTTCTCTAGCATTTGACACGATCGTCATGGCTGTAATGCTCAAATACACAATGTGGATTATACGGATTCACAAGGCTTCCTTCACCCACGTCCTTGTACAACAGGGTAAGCTAAGTCGTGTCGCGATAATATTATGAGGTACCTGACTGGACGCCGTAGGCCTTCTATGCTACATGCCAGTTACACACCGTCTCTTGTTTATGGGCTGAAATAATTTTCCCGTGCAGTGTTGTATTCTCTTGCGGGATGACGAATCTTTTGACCGACTTGGTGCGTCGTTGACGTGATTCAGGCATCTGAACGATTCACTTATACCTATATTTTAGATTTTGCGTGTAGGTTGAACGCTTATCCGGGTCTATGCACCAGCTGACAGTTGAGAAGAACACTCTTCGAAACGTAGCAAGTCCATTCAAAACTTCGTCAGTGATTCTCAGCCTGGACACGTCCCTCGGTTACTCACCGAACAACTCAGCATATCTGTGATTGTCCTCTGTCGATTTGTGATGGGCATACGGTATAGGGCCATTCTATCGAGAGAAAATACGCTACCAGATCTACCGATGAGCAGTTTCCATGCTGCAGTTCGCCGCGCAGGGGACATGATTGTTGAAGAATTTGGCGATGGAGAACCTTTCAGCCAACGAGAGACACCCGATGAACCTCAAATTATCCCATCAAGCCAGGCTTCAGATTTCGTCAGCCCTGATTTGCCTCCAGAAACGGAGCAGTCATAGGACCGGTAGCCATGTTGAGCAATACGATAGATCATCACAAACTCGGTGGCTTGGACTTGGCCTGAGGTGCGGTACTTCTTGGAAAGAGTGTATAATTTTGTATTGTTGATCTAGGGATACCAATATACCCTCCCCTTGTTAGATTAAGAACGACTGAGTCGCCCTTTGGTCAGATGCGCTCGAGCTTTAAGTCCTTTTTATCCACGGCACAAGAAATACACATCCACAGAAAACAACAATATATCCTACATCCCAAGGTCTCAAATTCAGGACTCGCGCATCTACGAGATCTGGACTCGACGCAGTAAGAGAATAAAGAGCGATGCCGCAATCGGTGGTCCAGGCCATCAAACACAACGCCGAGCGGATCCTCTTTGTTATCCTTCGCCTGCGGTGCTCCTTCTTGTCGTACTAGCCCCCGTCCGCGGTCGAGCACCCGCAAAGCCAGAACTACCCAAATGCCATCATCAGCCAGAGAATGACCCCATCTCATGGTCAGCGTGGAGTGACGAACACCTCCGGGGGAGCTGGGCCAGTCTCTGGTTGGTGCGTTCGCTCGGGGGAGGACGCAGGGAGCCGGGAGTCTAGGGAGCGAGGGGGAAGGGCTGTGCTAATTTTAGAGAGAATGTATTGTGAGTGCCACAGCCGTTGAGTAAGTCTTGGAAACTAGTAGGGGTGAATCGACAGTTAGACAGTCAAAACCCGGTGAACCGAGCACAATGATAGTTGAGTAGGGTCCATCGTAAGGGATGGTTACTGGGCAGATGACACTGAGAGATCAGGGAACCTCTGATGGTCAAGCCAAGAAGGGTAAATGGTGACGATGCAGCTGGTGGTGGAGTGGCGACATACAGCGAATTTTTGACTAAGTGTCCTTGAACATTGCAATGTACTATGGGCGGGTAGTTCGCCATGCAATGAGCGCAGATTCTCCGAGCCGAGCGGCCAGCCAGGTGCGGTAGATAGTACGTTCGAGTCCTAACTATTATGTGGATGAAGGGGTGAACTAGGTCGGTACTATTAATGAGGACGACTTTACGGATCTAAACCTACCAATCCTTCTTAGATGATCACATCTATGGACGGCTAACGTAAAGATCCCGCTGGTTCTGCACCTTAGTTCCCAACTGGATATCATCCTTTTGGATCAGTGCACAGAATTGGCCTGAGCGTGGATTCAAGCACAGTCCAACTGAGTTAGGTGTGCATGTTGTTGACCGTGCGAGCAATGTAATAAACTTCTCTCACGGTATATAAACCATCAGGCAACATGCATCGAATGTTGATATGTAGGATCTCATCTATCAAGACACCCAGCCTTCTCTTTAAGCCAGAGTCGCGGCCAGCCAGAGTACTACTGTACTGGTAATGGCGCTGCCAATTATTAAATTAAGAATTCGGTGTCGGCAATTGCCCCTGTTTTTTTTAGGCGACTCGAGGTAGTTACCTAACGCCGCAACTCCTCGCTCTGAACAAATACGTCTTTTGATGACTCGGATGGGTCAGAACGAATTGCAATCAACTTTGCAGTCTGGTTTCATAGTACTGCGACCGTGTCATCTATATACATCCGACATCACACTGTTTACCCTCCTCGTTGTCACGCATCGCTGACGCATCTATATATGAAGACTCAGGCTATATCTCAAGGGAGGTATGCCGAAGTGTTATATAAGACTTCTTTCCCTTGAGTCGTCGCATAAAGGACCATGTATATCAACTAGTTGGGCGTTTTCTTCAATAGCCCATCATAACCAACATCTTTGCTTCTACTTAGTTACTGGAGTATTCTGAGGAACACTTGATGACACCCACCAAGAATTTATTATACCAAGAGGTTTTGAACAAGTAAGCTGTTTTGACATATCTATTGCAATTCACTGTAATTGACCCTCCACCCACATCAGCCCTACACAGGTTTGTGTGACCTTTGCTTCGCTGAGTATGAGTAAACCAGTTGCTCGACACGGCTATTCACCTGAAATTTGCCGTAGCTCTCCTTATCTATGATACTCTTCTCACCCTACCACAAGAAATTGAGCAAGTGTGGAGTCGGAAATTTAGGCCGATGGCACTGTTCTATTTCATTGGTCGCTACATCACGATAGTTATACTCGCGTTGGCAACTATGGAGCTTATGAAGGAGTTTTTCATACTCGCTGCCAATGCGCGTTTCTATTACGGTGCCACCGAGGCTCAGGAAATTTATACCACCTGTCCCATCGTCGCATCTGGACTGACATATCATCTGTAGGTCTCTGGAATTCAAAATATCTTAAAAGCCTGTTCGAATTTTGTTCACTTTTCCGATGTTAAGTCACTGATAAGTCTAGCTTATCTCCAATGTAAGATGAAATGTTGTATTTCAAACTACTCACCCGGAATCTCTATAGTTCTTGTAATCGGACGGACCTTCGCAATTTCTCGTCAAAACCGTGGAGTACTTGTCTTACTCGGGGGTTTGAGTCTAGGGTCTATCATAGCTCAGATTGTATGTGACTTCAGTTCAATTGTACATTTGACATGCACGATATATATTCAATCGCCACTTCACAGCTAGCGGTCGTACACAATGGATGTCTACTCACCCCAATCCAACAGTTTCTTGTGAATAGGTGTGTGCTCACAGCATTGTAAATGAATGCTTAGTCACGCATCTGTTGCAGAAGTAAGAATATGCCGCAACAACTAACGGCCGGAAGTTGAAACACTTTGGTTTTAGCGTTTGTAGTCGAGGAGGTCCTTTCCCTGGCATTCGACACTGTTGCCATAGCAGTAATGCTCAAATACACATTCTGGGTAGTACGTATTCAGATGGCGTCATTCACTCGTGTTTTTTTACAACAGGGTAAGCTCTCTCACACGGATGGAAGTAGATATAGTTACTGAACGGACGTTGTAGGCCTTCTGTGCTACATGTTGGTTACACACAATCATTGAATCACTGGTTTACGAGCTGAAATAATGTGCTCATGGCAGTGTTATATTCTCTTGTGGTCTGGCAAATCTTCTAGCAAAGTTGGTGCGTTGGCGCGGTTCCTTCTTTCTCTCAAAATTTACTCACTCCTACAATTTGCTGATAGATCTTAGGCGTAAGTCGACTGCTCGATCAGGTCGTTTGTGCTAACTGATAAAGGACAACTTGAAGAATACGCTTCCGAATATTGTTAGCCCAATCCAAACTTCGTCAGTACTTATAATCGGCCTACATGTGTCTCTGTCATTGACAGCATGGGGATGTCTCAGCTTGTCTGTGATCGTCCTCTGCCGATTTTTGATGAACATCAGGTATAGGAGTGTTCATCCGAATGGCACTACGCAACCAAAGATGCCGACGAGGAGTTTCCATGCTGTGGTTCGACGCGTTGGGGATATGATTGTCGAGGAATTTGGCGATGGCGAGCCGTGCAAGCAGCCGGAGCCGTACGATGACCTTGATATCGACACATTCAGCAGGGACGAAGATACAAGGAGCGCCGAGTTTCTCCTACTATCAAAGCGGTAAATGTCCCCAATGTCGAGCAACCTATCGCCACAAACTCGGTGACTTGGTGGTAGAGAAATGGCTGGACCATTCTTCACTGCACGAATATTTATAACCCTGATCCATTCGGGAGTCAGGACGTTTTGTAAGAGCTTTACGATCCGGACTCGTGAGTGCCAAGCATAGAGTACACAACTCATGTGGATGGCGGAAATTATGTAACTTGATTTTTTTTTTGCGTCTGGATCTCGACGCTAGGACTTGAGCCGAGTTACGTTGGCTCAGATCATTTTTTGCTACTAAAGCTCTGCCCGCACTGTCCCTGCCGTAGAGGCGACAGCATTCAAGGAATTCCAGACGTTTTTGCGAAGCGTAAGTGTAACCCGAGTGGTCACTGGTCGGGGGACTTAAAACTGAGCACATTGACTACGGTTGCCTCCAGAGCGACCACAGGGAGGTCAGATCTTGCCACCCAGATCATATATGCGCCTGGCGTGCACATTCGAAGTCCATATAAGAGTGGGGGGGGGGGAGTTAGTTACGTTTTCTACGCACAAATAGTTAACTGAGCTGCCGGAATAGAGACAACAGTGGGGAGGGGGGGCAGCGGCAACTATGCTGCTATATTTGGGGCATGTTATGGCTCAGAGGGATTCCAGTGATCCCACCTTGAGCCTGGAGGCAACAGCAGATCGTGACCGAGTTGTTATCCTGTGACATCATTTCACAATACTCCGGGATGGAGAATGTAAGAATGTAAGAAGTGTAAATATTATAGAACGCAGCAGCGCAGTCGTATAGTGCATTTGTACACATGCATATATGTTTGTCGTTCCCGACCACCTTCAAAAGAATCTCCAATACAGTAATACGAGAACAATGAAGATAATAGCGCCTAATGGTGCGTACTGTCGAAGCATCGCCTGCAGGTTGATATTCCGTGCAGCTTTTCGATACTTCTCAGATTCAGAGCGAAGCGATGTGGAAAGGTGGGACATTTCTACAGGGCAGGTAAGCGGCAGTGCCAAGTCCGAAAATAAGTGGAAACGCACTGTCTAGAGAGTCTCCACGCCACAACAACTCCTCCATGTTTTTAGTCATTATCCTCGTCACATCCTGCAGATCACCGTTCAGCCTATCCAGGTTTGATTCCGACGAATTGGCTGCGGCTGTAGCCGTTCGTGTATCTTGGTAGAGTCGCGCAGTTTTTGACATGAAGGTATCTGAAGGTTCCTTAGGCATGCGTTCGTGAGCTAAAGTAGAGAACGTCAACGTACCAAACCCAACAAAGGCGTACGGCTTGCGTACAGCATCCACTTTTGGTCCGTACGAATTAGCGAACTCCTTCGAGAGTTCATCGAGATAAGAAAACGCCAGCTTGCGTGGATACGACTTTTCAGCTATGGTAAGATACACAACGTTGTCTACTATTAGATAACTAGGAAGGAAAGAGATCATCATCGAGAAAACATTGGTGTCAATCCCAACTCACTGGAGTGTATGAGATCCGCTCTCTATCGAGCATCGTGGTTCAGAATTGGGTGTAATACGACGGAATATGAGTTTAGATTGCTGCTTGTGCTCTTGCAGCGTTTGCTCAGTCTAAAGAGCACGTCAGTGGTCGGCACATTCATACAACTTGGTGTGCTGACCTGTTCATCGTCTACGCTGGCCGCCAAGGGGAGTGCGTCAGATGCACGTGCAATTGTTGTTGACCGAACCATAGTGGTAAAGTTTGGTATTCAGAGGCACACTGTGCTCGATGTTCGTTTCTGTTTTCAGTGACGTGTTCTCACGTCACGTGCGCTGACGGCCGGCCAACTATCTGGGTTAGGTACCCTCTCATAAGTCGTCACTGTACTGCGTATTGCAGGCTGATTCATAAGGCTAATTAACACGCATACTGTATCTAAAAAGAGGTGCGGTGGCAGCCTGCAGCGCCTCTGACAATTGCGGATTCGTCGCGAGAAACGTCGTCAAGATTTCCACGAATTCCA
>QFFB01002687.1:0-27682 GCA_003316465.1 Ramaria cf. rubripermanens | reverse complement strand
GCTCTCCTACTGCATTACGGAAGCTCTGACCCTCCCAGCCTTCAAAGGTGTAAGGCGTCTCATCGTCGAGGAAAATAGGGTTGCCGATGTAGTAAGTGTCTTGTCGTCTATGTCTCAGTTTGAGAAAAGTGAGCAGAGGTCAAGTGGGGGAATGATCCATCGCCAACTCAAGGTCTTCTGAGCTGACAGACCACTTCGAAGGTGGTGAGGTCTCGCAGGGCCGGTGGCTGCTCACGACACCAGCGGTAGGGTTTTGGCTTGTGAGCATCCCTCTCAGTTTGGCCTCGCTGGCTGGCCTGGATGACGAGAGGCCTGAGAAGTGCAGGAGGCTAGGGTCGACATTCGACATGGTAGGGAGCTCCACGAGGTTCTTAACCATGCTGGGGAGAGCGATGAGTTCAATGGCATGAGAGGACATGGTGGGTTGGCACGAAGGAGTGAGTGGTCACAGATAGAGAGGGCTAATAAATAGAGTCGGGGTTTAACGCAATGAATTGAATAGGTGGAGGCCGATAACGCTTATCACTGTGGGACTGGCCCTTTGACATAATGCGTGGCAGCCCGGCCAGCTGTCCAGTCGAAGATGGTGCGTTTGGGAGGTTCTGTGAAGTTCTGGAGTCGTTGGAAGGGAAGGGACCTATAGGCGATCACTGAGATGCGCTGCGGTGCCTCTGGGTTCTGCCTATGAAATTCCTTAACGAGTCGCCTTGCTCCAGAGACGTCCTTTGCCGGTATCCAGAGATCGTCAGCAGCTCCATAACCCTTCCACCGTACCAGGTACTCTAGCCTCCTGCGAGACATCCTACTATCCAGAATCCTTTCAACTTCATACTCCTCAACCCCATCCCATATGACAGGGGAAGGGGGTGGTGGTGCTTGACATTCAACGATTGGATCCTCCTCATAAGGCTGGAGCAGGACAACAGAGAACACCGGGTGCGTGTGACCAAAGGATGCAGGAAGTTTCAGACCATAGGCATTTCGTGAGACCACTTTATTGATAGTGTAAGGTCCCAGCCACTTGTGATCTAACTTCTTCATTGGCCGTGTTGTCGTGATGTTTTGTGCATTGAGCCAAACCTTGTCACTGAGTTGGTAGGTTGGGGCTGCTTGTCGGTGCAAGTCATAGAAGTGTGCCATGTCATCTGCTGCTTTGGAAAGGGCTGAGCGAGCTTCCCTTGTCGCCGCCTCCATGCGCATTGTAAACTCATCCAGGGCCTCAAGTTGAGTTTCCCAGACAGGTTCAAGTCCCAGCCTTAGATGTTGGCCATTATCTGGCATGAAGGGTGTGGTCTGGGTTGAGGCATGGATACGATTGTTATAGGCAAACTCAGCAAGGGAGATCCATTCGAGCCAGTCATCCTGACGCTGGTTGATGAAGAGTCGAAGGTATTGCTCAATCTCCTGGTTAACCTGTTCTGTCTGGCCATCGGTTTGAGGATGATAAGCAGTGGAGGCTGCAATCTTGACGCCAAGAAGCTTGTTCAGCTCACACATGAACTGGGAGATGAACTGAGTGCCACGATCACTGATAATTTCTTCAGGGAGCCCATGAAGTTTCCACACATGATCACGGAAAAGTCGGGCAACCACAACTGAATTTATGTCTGAGGTGGTAGGGATAACATGTGCACGCTTTGAGAGGCGGTCAACAACGACTAGGAGGGCATTATAGCCATGACTGGTGGGGAGCTCCATAATCAGGTCAACAGATATGACTTGCCATCTGCGGTCTGGGATGCAGTTTGGGAGGAGCTTCCCAATCGGAGAGGCTGGGAAGGTCTTTGTCCGGTTGCACGGGTCACAGGCCTTCACATACTTGGCAATGTAACGTCCCATCCCAGGCCACCAGTAACTCCAAGAGACCAGTTCTGTAGTCCTCCAGTGACCAGGATGGCCAGTTTGGGGTGTATCATGGTGCGCTCTCACTATATCATGTCGTAGCTTTGAGTCAAGGGGCACATACACCTTGTTGTGATAGAGCACCAGCCCATCCTGTTCAGACCACTCTTCTCCTTGTAGATCTCCAGAGGAGCCCAGTTCTCTGAGAGCTTTGACAACCTTTTCATCTCTGTCCACACAGCTTTTCACCCGAATGAGGAATGCATCCGCCTCTCCTGAGACTAGTTGTCTACCTGCCTCAGCAGTGTTTGCATCGACATGGAACATGTCAGGGGTAAGCAGGATTTGATTCTGGTTGTCTTCCTCCCCCTGCTTATGATCCACACGACGTGAGAGTGCATCAGGTTTGGCTGAATGACGGCCGGGGCGATGGATCAGCTCAAAGTTGAAATGAGACAGGTAGAGTGACCAGCGGGCTTGGCGCCAATTGAGATTTTGTGCTGAGCGGAAGTAGGTGAGATTCTGATGGTCATTGAGGATCTCAATCTTGTACTTCGTTCCCTCTAGGATGTGACACCACTCTTCTAGTCCTCGAATCACTGAGAGGAGCTCCTTGTCATGGATGGCATAGTTGCGTTCAGCGTCGATGAGGCTTTTGGAGACAACCCCTACTGGCCTCCATTTGCCATCATCGCATAGCTGGGACAGTACTGCTCCTGTGGCATAAGCTGAGGCATCTGTTTCAAGACGGAAGCATTTGCCTTAGTCAGGGAGGATGAGGATAGGCGTCAAGGTGATGAGGGACTTGAGCTTGTCAAATGATGTTTGCTCCAGACCATTCGGATCCCAAGACCATTGGGCATCCTGTTTTGTCAGCTGGTTGAGGGGCTTTGCAATGTGTGAGAAGTCATCCACAAAGCGGCGGTAGAAGTTGATAAAACCAAGGAATGATTTCACTTCTGTGACATTGCGTGGTATGGGCCAGTCCCGCACTCCTGCAACCTTGACTGGGTCCATAGCAACTTGTCCTTGGGAGAGGATGAGGCCAAGATACTCCACCTCTAGTACCTCAAATAGGCATTTATCAGGTTTGAGGTACAGATTGTTGGCTCGGAGGATCTCGAGGACGTGTCGTACAATCTCGCGATGCTCTTCAAGTGATTCTGTGAAAATGAGGATGTCATCCATGAACACCACCACAACCCCTTCATCAATGAGACCCTTGAAGATGTCATTCATCATTGTCTGAAAGGTGGCTGGGCTATTTGTGAGCCCGAAGAACATGACTAGAGGTTCGTACAGGCCTCTGTTGGTCCGAAAGGCTGCCTTCCACTCATCTCCTTCACTTATGCGCACATTGTTGAAACCCCCAGCATACATTAAGCTTGGTGAAGTATTTAGCCTTCCCAGCAGCAATCTTATTTATGATGTCTGGGACAAGGGGTAGGGGATAGGCATTCTTAACTGTTATGTCATTGAGCCTGCGATAATCCTGTACAAATCTGAGAGTGCCATCCTTTTTCTTCACAAAGAAGACTGGGGATGCCATGGGTGACTTGGAAGGACATATGCGATGGCTCCCCAGGTTCTCCTCAAGGAAATGATCCAATTCTCTTTGCTCATTTGGAGACATCAGGTAGACCTTGGTGGTGAAGGGCTGTGCACCCGGATTCAGCTCAATTGCATGGTCTCAAGGCTTCCGAGGGGGTAGTTGGTCAAACGACTCCTTCGAGAATACATCCTTGAACTCCTGGTATAGCTTAGGAACAAGATCCTCGAAGCGCCTAACCGGTGTGAACTTGGATGCCTGTTCTGCAAGCTGCTGGGAGACCATGGAGCCTGAATTAATTATCTCAGGTCTCTTATCCACGAAAACAACAAAGGATCTGTCCCCCTCCTCGAGTAGGGTACGTGCACGCTGTATAGGAGTGTCTCTTAGATCTGCAACCTCCTCTGGGATGGTTTCAATAAGGGGCCCTCTGTGAATGGGTCTGCCTCCACATGACTCAGGACAGTGTGTCATCTTTACATCTCCCAAGCACCAGTTGACCTCAGGGTTGTGTTCAACAAGCCAGGTGTGACTGAGGATAATAGCAAGCCGACCTAGGCTTGTGACTGAGAATGTGGCACGTTCTGTATGATCTCCAAAGGTGCAAATGAGGTCGACCTCTTCTTTGATTGAGCAAGCCTCATTTGGGGTACCATCGATGTTGTAAACAGGGGTTGCATGAGGCAGAGGACGAGTCTGAAGCCTGTGCTCCCTTATGAACTCAACATCAATGAACATCCCTGTAGCACCACTGTCAAGGAGAGAATCGATTGCAAGTGGATGGGCTGTGTCAACAGAGTGGACCTTGAGAGGTACTTTGGTGCATCGGCGGAGGTCGGCGGTGCGAACATAGAGAGGGAGTGGAGGACTGGGTTCAGCAGTTGGAATGGTAGGTTGGGTTTTTGGCACGGCTGGTTGGGTCTCAGTTTGATCTGGGGTAGGGGAAGGATGTATCATATCGCCTGTCATCCCTATTGTACATGTTTCAAGAACTGAAAACCGATTCGTCAAGTGGGGCATGTCTTTCACCGCCAACTGGCCTACAAACCCTTCTCTTCCTCCTGGGCAGGGGCTTCCACCTTCTGCTTATGGGCATCCATCGCTGCTGCTACAGATTCAGAAATGTCCGCCTCCGTAAGGTTTGCACAGACTCGTGGTCTGTGAGGTTCAGGACAGTCTGGTGAAATGTGACCTGGTTTCTTACAATTGTAACAGGTTCGGGTCTCGACACAACGGTGGATGAGTCAATGTCCATAGGTACTGCATTATTTGATGGTGTTGTGACGGCAGGGGCTGTGGCTGGAGTATGATTCAGCCAGGCAGGGACAGAGCAACTGGGAGTATAAGGTGCTTGCGCCTTCCTGACTTCCAACAGACAACGATGGTTGCGGTCAATTTGGCAGGCCGTTTCCTTCCATGCTTTAAGGTCGGATGGAAGTGATGGTTGGGCATGGATTTTGTCAAGGATACCTGTTGGAAGGCCATGAGCATAGGCATCCTCGAGTGCCTCATCATTAAAGCCTGTCCTGCCTGCCAGAATCTCAAATTGAGCCGTGTACTCATCTGCCGACATCCCTGCAGTCATCCTGAGGTCATGCAGCTTGGTGCGAGCCATCCTGGCACAATCTGGGTCCCCAAAGGCCTCCTCCACATGTCTAATAAAGTCATCCAGAGTATGTATAGTGGTGGTGCCATCAATGACAGCCTGAGTCTGGTTGTGTGCCCAAGTTTCCGCCGAGCCTCCCATCATGAAAGAGAGAGCATATAGAATTTTCGTATGCTCATCTGGGAAGGATGTCGGTTGGACAGCAATGGACAGCCTAATGGACCTGATGAACCCTTCAGTCTCTGCATGGTCTCCACTAAACTTCTCCGGTTCCGCTGCTTTGACAGAGCGAGTGGATGGGGGAGCATTGTGGGGCACCGGGGGGACAATGGCTTGAGCAGCACTGACAGCGGCAGCAGATGCAGCCTGAGCTAGGGTGTTGTGGACATTAGTGAACTGGTTGTGTAGCTCCTGGTTCTGCAGTTGAAGTTGCTGCAGCTGCTGTGCTTGACTGTGTAGTAGTCCTCAAAGAAATGGGCCATGGTCGCCCAGAGAGTCCCAGTATGCATCTGGGAGTTGGTCTGCCATAGGATAGAATGAAGGTTGTTTAAGAAAAGTGTGTGGGGTCATCCTATGAGCTTGATCTTCTGTGAGGGCGACACTGGTGACAAAGCCACAACTCAAAGATACTCAAGGATAAGAGCTGATAAGAGGATAATAACCGACTAGCAGTGGGATTCCTCAGTGAATGTATACACAATGAAAGGACACACGCAGACTTGCCTAGCAGTGGGATTCCTCAGAGATCAAGCTGAGGAAAACCCCTGCATCGGCGGCTACCCTAATAACTACCCCTGGGGCTCGCTTACATAATCACAAAGGAACGTGATGCCCTTAACCCTGCGCGTGTACTGCTTACATAAGCATAAAGCGCAAATGTAAGGGAGACACAAATGAACCCTGACACCCTTGCATTGTATGTAGTTGTATATGACTTAGGATTCCCCCTTTGCCAGTGCGCTGCTTGAGTGTAGAGTGTCTGCCTAGGTTGCCCTCACAGGTGAGTCCATCGGTTGATAGTATATAACCAAGGAATTCCACAGAGTCTTGGTGCCATTTGCATTTACCTGCTTTGGCATAGAGGCCGTGTTTACGGGGCCAGCGTAGTACTTCATGGACATTTCCTTGTGCTAAACAGGGTCATCAGAGTAGATGAGAATATCGTCAAGGTAGACAACAATGCATCCATCTAATAGATCTCCTAGGACATCATTCATGAAACGTTGACAAACTGAGGGGCCATTGGTAAGACCGAAAGGCATGACCAGCCTTTCAAATGAAACATTATGGGTTCGGAATGCTGTCTTCCATTCGTCTCCATTGGCTACCCTGACTAGGTGGTATGCATGCTGAAGATTGATCTTGGTATAGATATGGGCTTTGCGAGGCACGTCCAATAAGTCGGTAATCAGGGGAAGTGGATATTGGTCCTTCTTTGTAATCTTATTGAGAGCTCAGAAGTCTACACAGAGCCGAAGTGAGCCATCCTTCTTTTTAATGAAGAGGACGGGAGCCCCATGTGGAGACCGAGTGGGCTGAATGAAACCCATGTTCAAATGCTCATCAATGAATTCTTGGAGTGTAGTGAGTTCCGAGGTCAAGAGCAAGTACAACGGAGGTTGAGGAGGTGTGGCTCCCTCTTCCAGGTTGATTTTCAGGTCATAAGTTCGGTGGGGGGGGGGGGGTAAGGCATCAGCCTTGGCCTTACTGAAGATATTGGCGAAGTCGTGATACTCCTTCAGGACATCTCGCAGATCCACCTGTTCAGGGGGGGGGATGACACCGAATGAGCCAAGACATTGGCCGTGGTGAGGTTCAACTGGAAACACTGGGTACCTTCCATTCTACAGGCGCGCTGAAGGAAAATTGAACAACATGTATCTAAAAGCTTCAAACTCCGAGGAGTCTTTAAAAACTCTAAACTCCACATGCATCTATTTTATCTCAGCTTATTCCATCATCTCAGTTCAGCCCAGCCAGACAACACAGCCCTATCCATCGATTATCAGTTCATTGTTATCCCCATGCCAGCCATCAACAATGCAGCTTCAAACCCTATTCCCCTTCAGACCTTTGAGTCCCCAACATCACCCTCATTATCACGATGGTCACTTGATTCAGAAGATATCCAAAGACACGCTGAGCTTCATCATATGCTTTACCCCCAGTCACCTAAAGCAGCTCTCAACAAAGAAGTTGCATTCCTATATTCCAAAATCGTATGCCATTGGAGATTCTGTGTATTTCCAAGACAATGTGCAGCCGTTCATGTTCCTGGGATACATGGGCAAGGTCGTTCACAATGAAGGAAGGGAAGAATATGAGGCAGAATTCTGGGCTCCATACCCAACCAACCCTCCCACATTGATCCGACTCAACCTTCATCATAGAGCTACTCAAGACCATATACAACTGTCTCCCCCTCACATTCTATCATGGGAGTGGATTAAGGAGAAGCTCAGGAGTTATTTCTGTTGTTGATTCATCACCCTCACTCTTGTGACTCAATTGTGCCGATTAATGCCATGACTCATCTCAGAGAAAGTGGACCATTTGTACAACTATGATTGGTGGATATTTATAGTGTTCTTGTTATGACTCACTTCATTTCAGAATGACTCACCTCATTTCTATTTTAGTTAGTCTTTTCTTGTCATGACTCATACTTGTTCTATTTTTGGATCTTTTATTACTCATTCACCATACTTTACCCCTATCTGACACATTCTTGCTTACTTTCACTATTGTAATTTCTCCCTTGTTTCCCCTTTTGTGTTTTGTGTTCTCGCCATTACTCATTCTGACTCAGACCTGCTTGCTCATCATATGACTCAACCCATAGCAGGGCATGACATCATTGTAGCTTGGGGATGTGTATATAAAGGGCTCGGTCTCTCAGTACAATAACAAGTCAAGTTTAGTTCTCAAGTCAAGTTTCTCTTAAGTCTTACGCTCAAGTCCAATTCAAGTCCCAAGTTTAGGGCACCAAGTTGAAGCTTTGTTACAGGACATAGCTGCACATACATCACAAGTCATACATCACAAGTTCTACATCATATGTCACATGAAGCCAGGTTATCATCACAAGAAGTCACCTGTGTTATATCCCAGAAGAACAGGTTGTACAACTCATTCTCAGTACCAGTCAACCCACAGCTGTAGTCTCTTTGCCCACAAATGACTGCATTATAGACCATCCAGGTAGAAGGACCGTTGTGTGCATGCTAATAGATATTATTCCTGTTAGTGCATCTTTAGCGGGGGTGTTGCATGGGCTCTCTGAGTGGTATAGAGTCCAACCATTTTGACGGTGCCAGTGCGAGTGGCAGTAGTTGTTGTTTGGGGGGACATGGTGAGTGTCGAGACTTGAAGTTTGAATATACTGTTATGGGCATGTAAAACTGTGAGATGGAGGTCAGAAGGTGGAACAGAAGGGACATTGGCTTCAGCTTATGTGCTGCACCTCTCAAACAATCACCGGGTCCCAAGGCTTTGGAACAGAAGGATCAAGTAATGTAACACAGTTCCACAGTACGTGCGGAAGTGCAGAAGTAATAGTGGAAGTGTACTAAGAACACTATGGAAGGTCAACATGGATATTTGAACTGAGGTTACTAGTATGAATACAGGGGTTTATATACTAGGGGGTACATGTAAGGAGGTAACAGTAATGAGTTCTGAGTTGGAGCGGAAGGGTATACAATACGGATCACAAGCGGGGTTGGGGATCATAGTGCAAGGAGAGAAATGTAAGCATGATATCTGAAATAGGTACCCATCATCTGTCGGTAAGGGGACACAGACGTTCCACGAGGAACAAGGTACTCTTGCTAGCAGAGGGGCCATGAGGATCGGAGAGCTGAGTAAAGGTAAGGTAGTAATGGAAGTGATAGTGTGGAAGGCAGAGTGGGAGTGCAGAATGTATGGATGTAACAGACCTAGCGGGAATACACTGCCTATGCTTCTATATGATGACCCTGCAATATGCAGGGTTGGTGTAGGATGCACAAATAATGATGGAGCAGTATAGATACTTGGCAAATATGCAGTTTGGTGAACAGTGAATAGAGTGGGGGTGATCTGTGCATGAAGGCAGCATGATGGGATATTTTGGTGATGGCAGGGATCATGGGTGGCACCATTGTTCGGTAATATCCTGAAAAAATGGCAATCCTGACACAAACATTCTGATGACATATTATGTAAGGTGATGAAAATGAATGTGCTAGTGAGTGGAACTCATACTAAATGATCTCAGGGATAGGGGGAGGTCAGAAGGCATGAATATATGGTACTGTACATATAGGAGAGTGAAAGATATGAAATTCCTAACTCACAATTGTGATGCTTGTGCAGGGTGAACTCAACACGGATGAGTCTATTAATGGAATGTTGGCACTTAGGTGACATTGATGGATGTGGGGTAGTGCCTTGGTGGTGATTCTGATCAATGATGTCATCCAGGGCATTGATTATGCGCTTGAATGCTTTCTGTTGTGAATGAATACCCACAGCTGTGCCCATCCACTCTCTCACATGTTACAATCCCACTAATTCATATCTCCACCACACAACCACACCATTACCACACCAAGTCACCAAGTCACACATCCACCTGGCACACAAGGTGTATGATCTGCATACCAAGTCAAGCCCCGTCATCAGGGGATGCCAGCCTATACCCAAGTCAAGCCCCACACCAGGGGAGCAGAAGCCATTATCTGAGGACCTCAGGCCAGGGGTTGACAAGTAGTTTGAGGGTGTGTGCACATGAGGATGTGCAACACTTTGTTTCTTTTCTTTCTCTATTATCTCTTAACCCCATGACACTGACCCCCCTGATCACCCCACATGTAGCACTGAGTCATGTACGCACTGTGCATGTAGGTAGTACCCCACGGATCTGCAAGCCCCACCACACACAATTGTGCAGAACATGTACGTGTCTCACACCAATGCCCATAGCTACATCCCCACACCACTTCTCCCCTTATCACTTTCCGACTCATCATGGACTCTTAGCTTATGCTTGTATAAGAATGCCATCTGGCACTCACATTATCATCATCACTTTTTGCTGGTCATCACTTGCGGTCGAGTCAATGTGCAGACGATCCCTGAGTTCTGTACTACATATCTACAAGCTACAGCTACTACATCTCTTGTATCTCACCAACCCTCTTCATTACTACCACCCCTCACACATTCCATATTCCCTACTATCACTGCAGCCACTTGGTCACTTGACAACACATTGACACCTCTAGCCAGCCCCCTGGTCCACAGCACCGACACATCGACTCTGCCAGAGAGCCAACAGATGGTTGACTGTCACACCACTAGCCAGGTGTTGCATATCCCTTTTAATAGACTCATAATTACACTTTTGTTACTGGATAGTGATGTGTCACTTGGGCATGGGTTCAAAGTAGTTGAGTAGTAGTGACAGGCTATAGAATAGGATATTTTTGATGTGAGGATAGTGTTAATATGTGATAATGTCCATTCCTGATGATATAACACTGATAAAGTATAATGGAATATTTTTAGTATTAACATTCAAAAGAATATTAATATATTTTTATTGTTTTTATATTCATAACAGGTTACTATATCCATCTTCCCCTGAGCTTCATTCTTATCCCTCCCCAAACTTTATTCTGACCCCTTAGATAGTTTATGTCTGACCCTATCTCTTGTTATCCATATATAAGTCTCATCTGTATGTACCTCATTCTTCAGTCAGAAATCAACTTAGATATCCCCCTGAATCTCTTAGTAGTTTCTAATAAGCCTTGCTCTTATTCTCTTACTCTCCTCTTGTCCAAACCTTGCTCTAAAATCAAGGGCATGCACAATAGTGGATGGCACAGTATAAGCTAAAGCCAAGCCCTTACCCTTACCCATCCTTGGTCTGAGCTTACCCTGAGGTCTTGTACCAAGGCCTTAGTATTAACAGAAATAGAGAGTTGGGTCAGTATTGGCTAGTAAAGCAATCTCAAGGGAAGCTTGTCATCTATTTGTGCCATGCAGATATATTGTGGTGATGTTATCCATCTGTTTCTCCATGTCTGAAAGAGCTTTATTTTAAAGGGTGTTATGCAGCAGTGATGCTGCACAGTAGTGTGATCTGAGACCCAGGCAGGCAGGGAGCTGACTTGCCTGCCTATCCTTTCCTGCTGCTGCCTCTTTCTGTCAGGGTACACTCCATTTTCTACCTCTGAAGTTCCAGAGTTGCAACTCCAAAGTTCCACACTCCTGCACCTCTGGAGTTCTGGAGTTCCAAATCTGCTCCACTTCTGCTCTTGGAATAGCTCTGGAAGTGAAATGACTTGCATACAACATTCAGGGTTGGGTAGGGATCAGCAGAGGATAGGGTTGGAAATTGTTGAGTGATGGCCCTAGCCATAGCTATAGTATAATATGGGCTCACTGGCAGTGGGAAACCTCAGACTTTTCTCTTTGGTTTTCCCCTCTGCCAGCAAGCCTGTGTGATTGTGTGATCTCCACAGTGATTGAGGGTTGCCCTTACACTTTTGCTTCCTTGTCTGCCTCCTCATCGCCTTTGACATTGTTGTGCCTGAGATACATGTTATGCTGAGCTTGGTGTGTCTCCTTCACAATGGGGCTGCTACCTGGTTGGCCATGTCATGTGCTTCTTCAAGTATGTGCTGGGATGGTTTGGCATGGACATGACTGAGAGACTGAATGACCACCTGGTTGCTGAGCAGCACCATTGCTGGTGATATCCCCCACTCATGTGCTATGAGTTCCAGTGCTAGTGTGACCCTGATAACTCCTGCTTCATATGTGGTGTGCTCTTCATGTGTGCTGAGTCGGTATCTCAAGGCCCAGGTACATCTGCCATTCCTGCAGAGGACTACTGCTGCTCCTATGTTGCCATCAATTCCAGAGCCATCCACATAGACCAGGACCCATGAGAATATCTAGCTAGGGGTGATCCTGGTCCAGCCAATTTTTTTAAATGTACCCCCCATATACCTGAGTAAGTCCAGGTATTTTTGGCCTAAAAATTGCATGTGGTCTAATTCATCATCCAGGCAAAATATCTCATCATTCAGGTAGTTCAGTGGTTAGTGGTCTTATGGTGGTTTAGGTAATATTTTATTGCATATATTGGGTTTGAACCTTGTTTATATCATATTTTAGATGGTCTCTGAATGCAAGTGGATCATTGTGGTCACCATTACCTTCAGAACTAATTTTTTTCTTGACTCTTACAATTCACAACTTCCAGCCACTTTACACCTCTATATCAAAACCTTTACAAAATGCAAGTGGAAAATATAGATCTTACTGCTGACACTGTTTGGGTTGCCAAAGAGTGGCTTGGTATTGGCAAGACCTACCTGTAAGGGCAACCTCAAGTGCTGTGGAGATCACACAATCACACAGGCTGACAAAGGGGAAAACAAAAGAGAAAAGTCTTAAGTCCCCCACTGCCAGAGAGTACTACGCCTGACTATGATCAGGGTCATTGCTCGGTACCTACCAACCCTGCACTCTGTGGATCCCTAACTGACCTTGGATTCTCATACCCAAGCCATTTCACTTCCAAGGCAGCTCTGGAAGTGGAAGCAGAGCGGAGTTTGGAAGTGAAAGCAGAGCAGAGTTTGGAAATCCAGAACAGTGGAAGCAGAAAATGGGGCATCCCCTGACACTACCCCACAACTAGTGAAGAATCACCTGTTCTTCTTGAAGCTTGGGACAGCATACTGGCCATACCCAAGCCATACTAGGAGCTCTTACCAATGTCCTCACTCCCTATTAACCATCTTCTCTGTTTGGAGCTCCCAAGTGTGGCTGGTGACCTTATGGCATGCCAACCACAGCTTGCTTTCTCTCAGACTCCACCTGTTCACCACCTTCCCTGGCTCTCGAAATGTCCTATACCTGTGAGGGCAACCTAAGCAGACGCTCTACACTCAAGCAGTGCACTGGCAAAGGGGGAATCCTAAGAGAAAACTTTAAGGATCACCTTCGCCCACTAGCTAACAGCTATATACCTCAGGCATCACAACCCTGTACCTCCAAAGCCTGAATCACATAAGCAACAGGGGTGCTGAACTACAGACAGGGCCAAGGGGGTGTTCAGAAGCCACCAAGGGACCAATCTGCACAGCTCTGGAATGAGAGGCCCAACACTGAAGTGGTACTGGGCAGGGTAGACTTCAGAAGGGACTGTGTACACTTTGCACGCACTTTGCAGGACTTCACAAGGTGTAGGAATGTTTGCATGGAGTGGAACATAGGGTGCATGCACTTCACAAGGACTTTGCAAGAGTTCCCCTCACATCCACTTTGGCAAGGCTGCAAATACTTCGCACGCACTTCACAGGACTTTGCAGGGCATGGGAATGTTTGCCTGGAGTGGAATGTAAGGTGTGAGGGCTTCACAAGGAGTTTGCAAGTATTTTTCAAGCTTCGCAGAGGTTCTCTTTACAATACCCCCTCCAGGTTTCATAAGCAAACTTGAAGCAGCTTTTGGTCAAAAATGGTTTGTTGGTGCTACATGCTTTTTTGATCAGCATTACAAAGGTAAAGAAGCACTTCCTTTCTGGGTCTTGACCTAGTGGAAGGAACTCACATGGGTAGTCCAGGCCCAAGGGCATTGGAAGCAGGGAGATCAGTGGTTAGCATGTGGCTTTACCTCTCAAGCTACAGCTGACCCTGCTATTTTGGCAATGTTTGATAATGCAAGGGCTCTGCTGGACACTTTATTATGTAACAGCCATGTCAGTGTACTTGGTGCTGCAACAACCACTTTGGAGATCTCTCAGTCACCCTCTGACAAATGGATCAATGACAACATCATATCAATGTTGTTGTCAGAATTAGCTGGTCAGGCCTGCTGAAGGAAAATCAAACAACATGTATCCAAAAGCTTCAAAATCCAAAGGAGTCTTCAAAAACTCAAAGCTCTGCACATGTCTATTTCATCTCAGCCTGTGCCATCATCTCAATTCAGCTCAGCCAGACTATGCAGCCATACCTCATCAATTTATTGGTTCTCTGTTATTATCACCATGCCATTCATTATTGCAGCTTCAAACTCTATTCCTCTCCAGACCTTTGAGTATCCAACATTGCCTTCATTATCACAATGGTCACTCAATTCTGAAGATATTCAAAGACATGCCAAGCTACATAATATCCTTCACCCCCCAGCATAGCTGTCAATGAAGAAGTCACATCCCTATTCTTTGAAATCATATGCCATTGGAGATTCCATATTTTTCAAAGAAGACACAGCCATTCAAGTTCCTTGGATATACATGCAAGGTCACTCACAATGCAGGAAGGGAGGAATACAAGGCAGAATTCCAGGCTCCCTACCCAACAAATCCTCCCATGTCAATCTGTCTCAACCTTCATCATAGAGTTCCTCAAGGCTGTATATGACTATCCCCCCCTTGTGTTCTATCATGGGAGTGGATCAAGGAGAAGCTTAGAAGTTATTTCTGTCATTGATTCATCACCCTCTTTATCATGACTCAATTGTGCCAACTAATACCCTGACTCATCTTGGAGAAAGTGGATAATTTGTACAACTATGATTGGTGGATATTTATAGTGCTCTTGTTATGACTCACTTCATTTCTATTTTAGTTAGTCTTTTCTCATTATGACTCATATTTATTCTATTTTTGGATCTTTTATTACTCACTCTCCATACCGTACCCCTATCTAACACATTCTTGCTTACTTTTGCTAATGTAATTTCTCCCTTGTTTCCCCTTTTGTGCTTTGTGTTCTCACTATGACTCATACTGACTCAGACTGCTCACTCATCATATGACTCAACCCATCACAGTGCATGACATCATTGTATCTTGGGGATGTGTATATAAGGGCTCGGTCTTTCTGTACAAATTCAAGTCAAGTTCAGTTCTCAAGTCAAGTCTCTCTTAAGTCTTATGTCCAAGTCAAGTCCCAAGTTTAGGACACAAGTTGAGGCTCTAAGTTAGGTACATATACTTATACCCATGGCCCTTAAGGCCATGTAGATCAGCACATATGACAGTATGTATACTTATTAGCTCATTGTATAGACCAGTGGGTCCCAATACATGTGGACCCACTGTATAGTTACACCATGGGAACTACAATGTAGCCCCCACAATTCTTCACACATACTATCACTACATACTTACTGCAATCCCACATATTGGTTGACTTCAGTTGAGTACCGTGATAAGTGTGAGAATCTTACACCTTTTTGAAGTTCTATCAAATATTCGCAATGTGAATAATCAGTTGGGAGCGGTGAACTACAAAGCTCACCGAAACATCACAGCGATCCCTATCGCTGTATACTACTGATATCTTACAATTCCAAAAACCATGCCGCTATGAAAATGTGACACAAGTTGACGTGAGTTAAGAGCTCACACAACATGGTGGAAGAACAGTCAGGCTCACGTCTGACTGGTGCGACCGTGAGCTGGAAGATTGCGAAGTTATAGATCACAACCTTGCCGAAAGCCCACCTGCTATGGGCAGTGGAATAGATCTTGAAGAACGTAGGTCTCAGAGCATACGTGATGACAGACCACACCATGGCCCTATGTCGCACACACCGCCTGACAGCCCACATCCCCTTGAAAAAGGTAAAAGGTATGAAGTGCCCATACACACAAGTACTACTACATATGCGTGGACCAGAGGGTCAAGCAGCGCTAGTAGACACACAGAGCATCACCAAGGACAATACGCTGAGAGTAACAATCACCACCAATTAAGCTCGAGCCAAGCAGATGAAGAAGGCTACAAAGCCATCTCAGAGCTACTTGAGAAGATAGCCAGCACTGAGAGACACATCAAGCATGGCGCAAACATGAGCGCACAGGCGCTCACTCTGGCTGCAATGGCACAGGAAGCTAATGACCGCATTCGTGATGAGATGAATGACCTCCATAGGGCCATAGAAGCTCTACAACACCAGCTCTGGCCGATGGGACACCACAGCCAGAGGAAGCATGATAATGATGAGCCCAAAGAGAGGGGCTCATGGATCAGCCATAAAAACAAGGAGGGTTGGAAGACCATCCAGCAGATTATCAGAGAGCAAGTTGCCTTGGAAGCAGACATGGAGACAACTGTAGCCAGTCTAGAGCTCAAAGTCAAGCACTGGGAGCACAAAGAGGCAGCAGCCACTAGGTGGCACACCCATGTGCTAGAGATAAAAGCAAAATATGCAGAAGAGGCAGTATCGCAATCCCTCCATGAGAATCTCCCGATGCAGAAGAGGCAGTATCGCAATCCCTCCATGAGAATCTCCTGATGCAGGAGATGGAGGAGGCAGTACAACAAGCTCGACAAGCCCACCAGGCTCTGGGAAGCTGAAACTGGCTACAGGCCACAGGACTAACAGGAGATACCCGTCACCAAACTGATGATGACATGCATGCAGGAGGAGCAGACATAGACAATGGTCACAGGCAGACTATCATTGGACAGAACCCCCCCAACCAGCGGGGACATTCATGAAGGGGTTATGAGCAACTCTGTGCAGTAAGTTCAGAGATTTGAGGAAGCTAAATAAATTAACTCCTCAGTGACTGTCAAGCACTAAGTATATTCAGAGAAACTACCTAAATAAATTAACTACAAGGTAATTAGTACAGAAAATATAGAGGAATTATAGTGGGCTCACCTCCTCAGTGACTGTCAAGCACTGAGGAGGAAGGGTCTATGCGAGTATATGTCTTACCCGCATATACTGCCCAACCGGCGCTTAAGCGCCCATACTCGTTCGGCGACCGAACCATCGGTTTGAGCCGAACTATAGGTACACATGACATAGTGATACAGAAAATCAGTAGATCTCGCAAATCAGGCGAGATAAAAATACAGAAAAATCACAGAAAAATCATTTGAACCTCTCTTGAATATCCTATCAAGAAGCATCCTCCGAAAAAGGTCTTGTAATATATTATGCTTGATTCTGAGGGTATGATGCATATATGCACCCAACAATTCAATGGCCCCAACAGAAGGGCAAGGCATACCTGATCACACCAACAACAATGCCAAGCCATACGATGGCATCATGTGCATGATACGCATACCGCTAGCAGATAGCACAGACATGGACCCTGAAAAGTACATGCTAGCAAAAGCAGGTGTAAAATTGGGCCACCCAAATATGTATGCAGGTGGATCAGACCTCAAAGAATTTGAGGTTTTCATAGCTAGTATTTTAAGATGGCTCAAAATGAACAGCCTCCTAGGGCCGACCAGCACCGATATGCAGGTTGGCTACTTAGGCACCCACCTTGAGGGTGAGGCACAGGAATGGTTCTTCAGAAATGTAGAACATTTTAATCGTCAGATACAGGACTGGACCTTGGAAATGGTATACAAGGTCTACAAAAGAGGTTCCTGTATACCCTGACACACCACCACGTGTCAAACAAGTTTGACATGGTGGTACAAGGAACAAAAACTATACAAGAACTTGTTAAGTTCACGGACGTTACCTGGAACTTCGGAGGTCGGAGACTCGGAGGTCGGACTTCGAAGGTATGCGAGGGGGGTAGGGACTTGGCTTCAACTTATGGGTTGCGCCACCCACTATCGTTTGATCCCTAATTTCGGAGATCGGAGGTTCGGAGGTTCGGAGATTGACTAGAGGCTCGGACTCGGAGGTATCAAATAATAGTATCTAACTATAGAGAGGAATGCGAGAAGACTGGAGGTGGTAACGAGGAATTAAGTCGATATTCGAACTAAAGAACTGGATACAAGTTTGGAGGACTATTAATACCTCGTAAGCTAATTGTATCCTAAGAACGTATAACAAGAAGGATATAAGAGGCGTATAACAAGCAGAGTTCGGAATAGGGTCGGAGGTTCGGATCGAGGGAGGCACAAGTATTCTACTTTGGGTCGTGAATGAGGATTATACTTTAAGAGGTGAACAACAAGAACTAAAACGGAACATAATAACTACTTTGGAGTTTGGAGGTCCGAAGGTTCGGAGCTTCGGTGTTAGATCTCAGGGATCTAACAGAACTCCTAAATGACCTAATGAAATACTCGGCATGGATGATACACCCACCTGATGTATACACATTCAGGAAACAATTCATTTCAGCATTGCGTGAGATATTGCACAATGAAGTGCTAAAAAAAGGCTACGACACCAAATTCAGCACTATCAAGCAGTTATACGAAACTGCCTGAATAATAGAAGAAGCATCTCGGTACAATCATAGGATGCGCCACCCTGACAATGTGAATACACTGTCAGGCACTGCATGGCCTACAGCAGTTAGGTGTCAGGATTGCCATTTCTTCCTGTATCCTCCCAGCCAATCACGCTACCCATGACCTCCGCCATCACCGAAATACCCCAAGATGCCACTCCCATGCATATACCATTTGCACCACTATTTGCTGGTCCCCAAACAGTATCTTCACCATTATGCCATGATACTTTGCCCTCATTTTGCACCCTTTGCATCTACTCCATGGAGTGCAGGGTCACCAAGTGAGAGCAGAAGTCTGGCCTACCCGACGGGTTTCACACCTAGGCCCCATCAGCTGCGTTACCTCATGAAGGTGTAGTTCGACCCTTACTCCATGTCCTATTACATGTTGCTCTTCCACAGTATTGTAGTCCCTCTCGATCCATCCCCCCCTATATTTACTTTTTTACTATAAGTACTTTGATTCCACCTGTATAATTCTCTAGTTTGATTATCATACGTCTACCTCATTATTTGATTCCACCTGTATAATTCTCTAGTTTGATTATCATACGTCTACCTCATTATTTGATTCCACCTGTATAATTCTCTAGTTTGATTATCATACGTCTACCTCATTATTTGAGTCCTTACTAGTAGAACAAACCTTAGTACAATGACGTACTCCCTCATCAGTAGTTGTGCCTCACGGTGAGCTTGAACCTTTGATCTTATTCGCTACATCCCTTTGGGGGCATTGCTGAGACCACTATTCACAGCACTTTGCAGGAGTGTTCAGATCAGCAAAAGGAACACCTGAACTAGGGTGACCTTTCCTCAAGGATGTGCGCAATTCATCATGTACTACTCTTGGGTTATTTGCTACGACTGTAGGCCCATGTCAGAATTACACTGACATTTTATCTTTGCCCTAAATTCCAATCTTGACATTAGGCCACAATGTCAGGACAGCCAAACAAGAGCTGCCCAGACAACAGCCATCAGACCAAAACACGCCATGCAACCACACATACATAATACACCAAGGCCAGAAGTGCAAGGCATCCAGGCCAGTGGTAATTCAACAAAAATGAATTACATACAAAAAGGGGGCCTAAGCACAAGTCCCACATGTTTTGAGTGTGGACAACCTGGGCACATTCGGGCTAGCTGCCCCCACCTCAATGGAGCAGTGAGAGCTGCAGGTGTAGGGGCAGAAGAGGCCGAGGATCCTGAAAAGGATCCATGAGAGGAAGGAGCCTCATCTCCCAACAAAGAGGGGGAGGGCAAGCATCAGGAGGCAGAGCCTCATAATAACAATACAGGTGAATGGGACCCAGAGCCATCCCAGTACCAATGGGATGACGATAAGGAGGCTGATAGTCATACCTGTGAGGGGAACCTCTGTTTTCCTTGCAAAACCCTTGCAAAACCCTTGTGAAGCCCTTTCACCCTATGGCCCACCTGATTCGAATATTCCCACGCCCTGCCGAACCCATGTGAAGTGCATGCAAAGTGTGTGCAAAGTATTTTCAGCCTTGCCAAAGTCAATCCCACCAAACACCACTTCACAACAGGCCTCTTGTCCCAGAGCTTCACAGGTCTTTCTCCCAGCAGCTTCTGAACACCTCCTTGACCATGTCTGCCTTTTGGCACCTCTGTTGCTTATGTGATTCAGGCTTCAGAGATTGCGGAGTTATGATGCCTGAAGTATACAGTCATTAGCTAGTGGGCAAAGGGATCCTCAGAGTTTTCTCTTAGGATTTCCCCTTCACCAGGTATGCCCTTGCATTGTATCTAGTTGTATATGACTTAGGATTTCCCCTTTGCCAGTGCACTGCTTGAGTGTAGAGCGTCTGCTTAGGTTGCCCTCACAATAACGTCACTTATTGATCTGGCACAATAAGGATCACATCAGATGACGGGGAACACACGACAGCAAGGGTGATGGCTGCATGGACAAAATCAACAGCCTCAGACAAGACCACAGAGCCTATGTATCATCATAGGAGTAAACACAAAATGCAGCCTGAGAGGCTACAAGCTGAGAATGGCACCCTCTCTGGGTATTGGGAGATCAATGGCATGAAGGCACACTGTCTATTACACAGCAGTAGCAAAGGGGTATTGATATCCCCTGAATTTACGTGAGCCACAGGAATAAAGACATTCCCCCTTGCGCAACTAATTGCTTTGCAATTGGCATGCATCAGTAGTCAATCCATGATCAACTATGGAACATACACAACCATCAAGTTTGGTCAACACAAAGTCAAAGAATATTTTGACGTGGCCAATGTCAAATATTACTATGCAATACAGCACACCTTTCCTTAGAAAGATGCGCGTAGTCCTGGACTTTAATAGCCCAGAAGCTATCAGAGTTGACAATGAGGTTGTGCTCACTGGTAAAGTGTCCTTTGATGTCCTGCCGACAGAAAAGCAAGTTGCCCAAGTAGGCAGCATGCCGGGCTATGGGCCTGCCAATAGGCAGGCCTGAAACAAGGTGGACAGGCCATAACAAGGCCTGTCTGACACCTCTCCCTGTGTATGCAGGGAGAAGTGTCCTTACTACAAAGTGAGGACACAGGGATGGAGTAGTATTAAAACCCCACCCAGAGTGGGACACAAGGGTGCCTGGAGCACTTCAGGCTTGCACAGACCCATGACGTCATCCTGATGGATGACACAATCCCCCAGCTCCACAGGAGCTGGGATGAAAACATCACTGACCTTGTCAGTGGTATCCCATTAGAACTACCACCTATGCAGGAGGTTAATCACAAGATCAACTTGGTTGATCCCAGAAAGCGAATATGCTACCAATTGCTGAAATGCCTAGAGCATTTCCATGAAGAGCTCTCAGTGAAAATTGAGAGATACACCACCACAAAATGGTGGGTGCCAGCAGTGGCATAACAAGCGGTGCCTATGCTCTGCACACCAAAAAAGAGCAGAAAACTGAGAACTGTGTTCAACTTGTGCAAGCAAAACAAGAACACAATCAAAGACATGACCCCTTTTCCAGACCAAGATATCATTCGTGATGATATGGCCTGAGCACCATATTGATCAAAGCTCAATATGTCGGAAGCATATGAACAAATACACATCATACCCGACCACGTATATAGAATGACCTTTGCAACCATCCTTGGAACATTCAGGAGCCAAGCGATGCAAATGGGTGACTGTAATGCACCATCCACATTCCAATGGTTAATGACAGCCGTGTTCCACAACTGTATAGGCAGATTCATCCATGTATATATGGATGACATCTTCATTTACTCGTGATCCCTTGAGGAATACAAAATGCACCTAGGGATTGTATTCCAACAGCTTAGAGATAACCATCTGTTCCTTAGCAAGAGCAAGGTTGAGCTCTATTCTCAACGAATGGAGTGCCTCAGCCACATCATAGATGGCCGAGGAATACATGCTGATGCAGATAAAATGCAATGCATCCACAAATGGAGGCGGCCTAGAACATTCAACAATGTACAATGTTTTCTAGGCCTGGTACAATACCTAGCACACTACATGCCAGACATTACGGCATACACCATGCATTATCGGGGTGTATAAGGAATAATCATCCCTTTATGTGGACATTGCTACTAGAAAAATGCTTTGAGAGCATCAAAGCACTAGCATGCAGAGCTCCAATCCTGAAGCCAGTCAATGCACAGAACCCGGAGCCATATATGGTCAAGGGCCAGACTGGAAGAAATGCCAACCAGCAGGATTCTTGTCTAAAAAGTTCAGTAATGCACAACAACATTACAGAATGCACGAGCATGAAACAATTGCCATGCTCAAAGCCCTCATGAAATGGGAGGACAAGCTACTAGGATGCAAATTCACCCTAGTAATGGATCATAAGGGTCTTGAATATTTTGAGACCCAAAAGAGCCTGTCTGACAGACAAGTCCGATGGTGGAATTCCTGTCATGTTTCAACTTTAACATCATGCACGTCAATGGAGTTGAAAACAAAGTAGTGGACTGCCTGTCCCGATACTATGAGAATGACACAAATGATGGCAAGCATCCTGAACATGTCTATGTCAATGTGGACATGAGATTGGACCCAGATGGCAAACTGTTGCTGACTGATCACTACACAGAGATCCACACAGCAGCAGCAAGATGGTCACGCTGTCTTGCAGACAAAAAGGAGACTCACATGGTAGAGTCAGACACCATGAATAAAAGCTCTGAGCAGGGGCCATAAGAGACAGAGCTGACTGTCAATGACAATGTCATCGCCATCATGTCAGGCAATGACAATGTTCCACTATAGGCCCATGTAGAGGAATGTAGAGGAATGTAGAGGGATCCATGAACTTCAAAAGTGTCCTACAGGATGTGTATCACAAGGACACTATGTGCGCAAAAATTCTGGCAAACCCAGAAGCACACCCAACATTTGGCATACATGATGGGCTGGTCTGGACCAAGAACCAGCTCTGAAAAGATGTCATATGCGTCCCAAGGAACACATTCCAAAGGGGGAGGAGGCTGATCTAAATCATCATTAATATGCACACCATCATTGGACACTACAGTTAATGGAAGATGTCAAACTACATTCGACAATCATACTGGTGGCCAGGCATGGCCGCAGACATAGAAGCCTTCTGCATGTCATGTGGAAGATGCCAGACAAACAAGTCCAGCACAATGAAGCCTCAAGGGCTTTTACATAGCCTGCCCATCCCAGACAGGCCATGGCAATCCATAGGGATGGATTTCATAGGGATGGATTTCATAGGGATGGATTTCATAGGACCCCTCCCTCAATCCCATGACAAAGATTACTTGCTAGTAATAATTGACGGGCTAATGTCGCAGGTCCATCTCATGCCTACTACAACACGAGTCACTGCATGCAAAGTAGCCTGGCTATTCTTCAAGGAAGTAGTGAGACTCTATGGAATCCAGAATCAATAGTCTCAGGCTGTGATTCCAAGTTCACATCTGTGTTCTGGCGCGAATTACACTGATTAATGGGGACAAAGCTTCTCATGTCAACATCATTCCATCCTCAAATGTATGGGGTGACAGAGCAGGCCAACTGCTCTATTGGCCAGATCCTCAGGACAGTCATCCAGGATGACCAAAGGGACTGGGCCAACAAATTCCCCATAGTGGAGCTGGCACTGAACATTAATGTCAGCGCCACTACTGGCTTTGCTCCATTTGAGCTAAACCATGGATATATGCCTCATGTAGGCATCCTGGCCACAATTGACACCAAGTTCAACGGTGTCAAACAATTCACCCAACAGGTGAAGTGGAACCTGATGGCTGCACACAACATGATACTAGAACACCGGGTCTTGCAGACATTTCACACAAACAAGAAATGTCACATGAACAAATCATACACCGCTGGAGACCTGGTATACATCTTGATACAGAACCTGGCCCTCCCCAAAACCAGGGCCAGGAAACTAGTCCCCAGGTACATTGGACCATATAAGGTCATAAAGGCTCATAAGACAGCCTCTACAATAACCATAGAGCTACCACCCAAATTAGCGGCCAAACAAATCAACCTGACATTCCATACAGGGTTGATATGTCAATTCATCTTGAATGATGATGAGTGATTTCCCAGACAAGATGCCAAATCATTCTATGACATTGCCTAAAATGACAAGCAGGAATGGCTAGTGGACGAGATAACATCCCACAGATGGATGGGCCCTAAAGGGCTGTAGCTAGAAGTCAGGTGGACTCTTGGAGACACCACCTGGGAGCCCTTGACAGCGTGGAGCTCGAAGCTCTAGATGCATACCTAGAGCTTCAGGGCATAATGAATCCACATGACCTACCACAATGGACTTAGGTTGTGTTGATTGTTGTGATAAATAGTATATCTATATATTCTCTGAGTCGAATCATTAACACCTCACCATTATGTGATTACTAATTCACTGTTACACTGAGGTAACATGCCACTAGCATCAGTGCGATTCACTGATCAGAATATTATTAAACTCATATGCAAACATATGACATCACGAGCATCTTGAGCAATCGGGGAGAACGAGACCCCAATCGGAGACCAAGCGTCTAACGGACAAATTTGGTGCGATTAAAGATTACATAATCGCCAGGCCACCAGACCATTTGATCATGCTACACTATTCGGAAGTAGTGTACAGGGCCATCGGAACTTGCAGAATGCAAGTGGAACGGAATACCAAGAGTATTCATCAAACAGCTGCCCAAGGAACAGGGCAAAGAGGGCACGAGTCCCTATACATGCATTGACATGCATATATTCGAGCAATTTCAAAGATTTGTTTTTCCTATTGTTTCAAACGACACGATTCACTGATTACGATTACCATTCCATTGTTAGATCCCTGAGATCTAACACCGAAGCTCCGAATCTTCGGACCTCCGAACTCCGAAGTAACTATTATGTTCCGTTTTAGTTCTTGTTGTATACCTCTTAAAGTATAATCCTCATTCACGACCCAAAGTAGAATACTTGTACCTTCCTCGATCCGAACCTCCGACCCTATTCCGAACTCCGCTTGTTATACGCCTCTTATATCTTTCTTGTTCTACGTTCTTAGGATACAATTAGGATACGAGGTATTAATAGTCCTCCAATCTTGTATCTAGTTCTTTAGTTCGAATATCGACTTATTTCCCCGTTACCACCTCCAGTCTTCTCGCATTCCCCTCTATAGTTAGATACTATTATTTAATACCTCCGAGTCCGAGCCTCTAGTCAGCCTCCGAACCTCCAAACCTCCGAACTCCGAAATTAGGGATCAGACGATAGTGGGTGGCGCAACCCATAAGTTGAAGCCAAGTCCCTACCCCCCTCGCATACCTTCGAAGTCCGACCTCCGAGCCTCCGACCTCCGAAGTTCCGGGTAACGTCCGTGAACTTAACATCCATGTTGTAAAGGGATTTGTATCTCCTGACCAAAGTCTCCTAACATTCCATCCATATGACCATTATCCTCATCATGATTACTACCTGTCAGACTGCATGTAGTCGCCCCTTTGTCCACATGCATTGATTACTCCATTAACTCCAGATGTTTTATTGCAGATTATCTGCAATGATATAGTATAAATATTATAGTACAACCTGTACGTTACAATAGTTAGAATGTAGTCTACACTCACTCTGAGTCAGAATTTAGTCTGCACTCAAATTGCACACAGTCTACAGTGACTTAAAATATTGCTATAGATTCGTACTCACTGTTTTACACAGCTTTGAAGCCTGCTTTAGTAGTACAACTATTGCGACTTACTTATCTGCTCATAGATCAACTTCTCTGAGCCATCACTGGGTAATCCCTTACTCCACTCTTTGTCAATATCCAAGAGCCGAGTTTCTGGTTGCCATCATCCCCGTCAGGAACCCGTGATTACGTCATCAGGTACCTCAATAAATCTCAGCACAGGCAATCAACTACTTCAACAGCGATTCACCAATATTACAATCGCTCAGTCGCTATTGCCACTCACAGGCTCATCTTCGGGAGCTTTAATCGCCACATTAGGAGCATTGATTAGTCATCAATCTCACTTTGTTCCCACGGGTGATACCCATTGAGTGATCATCTCATTCATTCGCACAGACGAAATAACAGGCTTAATAATCTCTAGCAACAACATTGATCACATGAGTATCACGTGACATAGTAGAGCCGAATCATGCCCCGCTATAAAACCTGCTCGGATCATGCCAAGAAAAAGGCTAAGTCTTCTTAGAAGCCACCACCACCTCCACATCTTCCAAAAGAAGATGTGTGATAATCGAGACATCCTCATGGATGTGGCCCACATTGCATCAACATCCACCATGACATTGATGGATGCTGCCAACATGGTAGCTGCCCACTGAGACAATGGGTGGAAGATTAGTGGGTGGCAAGGCAGCACAGCCATCTACCACCTGAAGGGATGTGCCCCATGTAACAGGTACATCTAGCACTTGCTTGAGGCCACAAGCCTCAACCAAATCAACATCAAGTGCTCCCATGTCAAGGATGCTATCAACACAGTGTGGCCGCCACTGTTTCATGACATTGAGTCTGATGTCAAGCACCGTCTCCAAGGGCGCATCGATGACCTCAGGGAGTCCCTCCATGATGTGAGGGAGTCTCTAAAGGACTCACAAAATGTGCTCCGCATTGAGCACAAACAAAATACTCACAACCGTGAGTGAATTGCAATCCTTGAGTGAAAGCTCAAGGAAACAAAAGTAAGCTTGGCGGCAATGCTGAGCAAAAAACCCATGCCTTGGCCAATGAAGGCCATGGGCAAGCCCTGACCCCTGCCTCAACCAGAGGCAGTGACATCCACCCAGCCAGCTCCATTGACAGGCCAGATGACCTCACTCTGGACACCCCTGTCAAGATTGGAATTTAGGGCAAAGATAGAATGTCAGTGTAATTCTGACATGGGGCTACAGTTGCAGTGAATAGCCCAAGAGTAGTACGCACACATCCTCAAGGAAAGGTCACCCCAGTTCAGGTGTTCCTTTCACTGATCCAAACACTCCTGTGAAATGCTGTGAATAGTGGTCTTGGTAATGCCCCCAAAGGGGGCGTAGCGAGTAAGATCAAAGGTTCAAGCTCACCATTAGGCACAACTACCAATAAGGGAGTAGGTCGTTGCACTTAAGGTTTTTTTCTACTAGTAAGAGGGCAAATAATGAGGGAGACATATGATAATTGAACTAGGGAATTATACATGTGGAATCGAAGTACTTATAGTAAAGAGCGAATGCAGGGGGGGACAGATTGAGAGGGGTGAGAACACTGTGGAGTTAGAGCATGGACTATGACATGGAGTCAGGGTCAAACAACCTTTATGGGGAATGGGGATGGATGGGGTCTAGGAGTGAAACTTGTCAGTTAGACTTTGCTGCTGCTCGTCCTTGATGACCCTGCACACCACAAGGGGACTGCGAATGATGCGAAACGAGGGTGAAGTATTGTGGTACAATGGCAAAGATCATGTTCGGTGACCAGCAAATAGGAGTGAGATTGACTGAGGCCTTGTTACTATCGGCATGATGGAAGGATGCTAAAGAGATTGATGGAATTCGCTGAACTCAGGGTGTGGAAAACAGCAGTCATGACAGCCCCCTCAACCTGAGGCAGGTCCATCAACCCGGGCTGTCACCCTCACAGCACGGATAAAGCTATCAGTGCAGCCTCCCAATCTGGAGGCGGGACCATCGACCCGGCCCATGGCTCTTGTGGACTGGATCAAGCAACAAAGGCCCAAAGTCCCAGACTCATTTGCTGATAAGTTTGGAACAGGGTGGGGCCACTGATTCTGGGGATGAGCTGAACACAGCCCCCCGATCTGCCGTATCCAAGTGATGGCAGAAAAGGGGTTATGGACCCCCAGAAGTGTTGGGTGCATATATGCATCATACCCTCAGAATCAAGCATAATATATTACAAGACCTTTTTTG
>QFFB01002686.1:6729-40250 GCA_003316465.1 Ramaria cf. rubripermanens | reverse complement strand
CGTGCGCATAGACTGGATTTATCGCGCGCGCTCACAAGGTACGTCCCAGGTCTAATTCACGGCGCAGAACCGTTAGGGCGCGCGGGTTGCATTTTTGTGCAAACGGACCGCCATAAATAATATGCAGTATCCTAATTGTATCCTAAGAACATGGAACAAGAAGGACATAAACATAGAATAAGAAAGATATACAAGTTATATAACAAGTGGAGTTTGGAATAGGTTTAGATTTGGATTAAGCAGAGTACAAGTAACCTACTTTGGGTCATGACTAGGGATTATACTTTATAAGGCATATAACAAGAACTGAAACGGAATATAATAGCTACTTTGGAGTTCAGAGGTCTGGAGGTCTGGGGCCTCAGTGTTAGATCTTAGGGATCTAACATTGCTCATAACTTGTGACTCTAGTGATAGTAAGTATTATGAGTGGATAGAATTCTTATTAGCTAACCCCTTACATCCATACATTGAGATGTCTTGGAAAAATTACATCAGTAGCTATGAGTTGAATCGGAGATCAAACAAGTACATGTAATCTTGATGAGCCATTGGTTGTGAGATGTGTTATTTTAACATACATCCTGCAGCAAAAAAAAAAAAAACACAAAACAGAGATGAGAGAATAGACTGTTTTTTTGTTAAGAAATGAAATACCAAATCAAATCATACCAATTTTCACCACCAGATAACTGTGTTGCGGCAAAGTGAGTAGTGTTGCTGAGCTCGGCCTTACCTTTGAGCCGAGCCAAACCATTACAGCTGTTTTGGATACACAAAGTGGAGTTTGAAATTTGCGAAAATACTTCTGAAAATAAAAATTTGCCATAACACATCTGAAACTGTAGAATAAAAGCTGAAAATTGGAGTTATTAACCTCCCAACATATGCCTACAAATTTATATAATTTTTGTAGAATAAAACTCAGTGTATACAAAATATGTCAGTTGAAGTAAATGGGTTCTGGAACATGCAAATCTCTATGTATGCATTTTATGCTCCATATTCCTTCTTCTGTATAAAGTAGCTACATAAAATAAGACTTTGAATCACTTATTCTCCACCATTATAGCTTCCTGCAGGGTCCAGAGAGGCAATAAAAGTTCACTCCCCAGAGATATCATAGGGGCAATAAAGCTCAAGACAAGTCATAGTTCTTGTTTTTGATACATATACCATGGTAAATATTTAATACCAAGAGCATACATGGAGATTTGCATGTTCCAGAACCCATTTACTTCAACTGACATATTTTGTATACACTGAGTTTTACTCTACAAAAATTATATACATCTGTAGGCATATGTTGGGATATTAATCAATTTAATTTTCAGCTCTTATTCTACAGTTTCAGATGTGCTATGGCAAATTTTTATTTTTGGAAGTATTTTGGCAAATTTCAAACTCCACCTTGTGTACCCGAAACAGCTGTAATAAGCGGTGCCGAGTTATATCCAGCGAAGCCGAACATTACTAATGGCAATATACAGTTCCGGTGCCGTCCGGCACCAGAAGTCGCTCGGCCGTCCTCAGCAGTCCACTCGCACCCACATATATTGACCACTGGACACTAACGCGCCGCGCTGCCCATCGCTCACACTCACCACTACTCAACGGCCGTCAGTCCTCCATCACGAAACATGACTGTCATCTCTCGCCCTTCTCACAATGCCGCCCACTATCCCCAAATAGCATTCGGTAGCATTCCCTCCTGCGCTGTCCACTTCCATCGCGTGCCGCGTGCCAGTACCCACTGCTGCTAGTCAACTGCCATTCACTCCCACTATACCGCGCAGCCTCCCACCATCCCCCAATCCCCGGATCCGCTGGGTGCCGCCTCCCAACACCCTTTGCCAGACCTCTTTGGTCCCTCATGTCCCGTGCAGCCTCCTGTTGTCCCCCAGTGTTTCATAACTAGTCCCATTCTCTACCGCCATCTCTGCTGCCCCGTACCACCGCTTGCTGCATTCCAGCACACGCCTGAGTTCCTTACCGCTACCCCCCCTCCTGCACCTTTCCCCATCGTGTAGCGCTGGTCCTCCCTGGTCGCTCATGTCGTGTGCCATGTCTCACCGTCCCCCACGGTCCCCTAACTAGTCCCATCTGCCCCCGCCATCATCCGCTGCCCCCTACTGCTGCTTTCCGCGTTTCAGCATGTGCCTGTGTTACCGCCGCCCGCCCTCACCCACCTTTTCCAATCCACCCCCTGCCATCACCCCACACTGTCCCCTGCTGCTCACATACAAAGATGGTGCCTCAGCCCACAGGAAGACAACATGTTTTGGAATTCAAATAGCAGAAGATTGAAAGTGAGCCACAGCATATACAAGCCAATGACCATGCCGATCTGGTTTGTACAGTACACAAGAGCTGATGCATGCAGCACTATGGTCCTAACTGGGTGATCTTCTAGATAATAATAATCACTATAATTATCGGGCTGTGTAGAAACTAAAAACATACCTGGGCGTCGAAACACGTAAATAGACTTGGGCTACTCGCAGAAAAGAGGCGATGGTAGTTTACTTGAGTCTATAAAAATGGCGGAGCTTCAGCATACGCCCACCTGGAGAAATATCATCGACTATCAGTCAAAGGTGAACCTGTGTCGCATTAGCCTTACAATAACGATTTAAGCGACTGACTTTGAGGCCAATTGAATATCACGTAACTTTCCGTATATTTACATGCGTGTATAAAAATAGATTGTTCGCGTGGCGTGACCTCCAATATTTTGTGGGAGAACATTGAGAATTGCTCCAGGCGCACGTGGTGATCAGCAACCTGCTTCCGGTCCAATTTAAGAATTTCATCTCTGAGCAATACAAGATGAACGTTGAGGAGTGAGTGACTTCACGGCTGTGCTTCCGCGTCTGATACGACCTGTTGCTGTGCAGGTTCCGTATTGCAGGATACCAAGCCGTAGATCGCATTTGCGATTACTTTTATTCGTTAGAAACACGAGCGGTCGTATCGACAGTTGAGCCAGGATATCTACGTAAAGCACTGCCTGGCAAGTCTGTGACGCCAGTAACGTGTGCTCTGACCTAGATAACTAAACTGTCTTAGACTGTGCGCCAGAGGAAGGTGAAAAGTTTGACAAAATCGCTGACGATTTTAGAGACCTTATTCTACCTGGTATGCCAAAGAATATTTATGTAGCTGCACAGCTCAATGAACAGTATCAACAGGCCTCACTCACTGGCAACATCCATCATTTTTCGCTTATTTCCCAACTTCATGTACGCCAGAAGGCGTCCTTGGAGATTTATACTCAAGCAGCGTCTCCAACCCCGGATTCAATTGGACCTGTAGTCCTGCATGCACAGAGCTTGAAGCAGTTGTCATGGATTGGGCAGCTAAATTATTTGGCCTCAGCGATGTTTTCTTCAACACGTCAGGAGTTGGAGGGGGTGTCTTGCATACCACAGCCTCTGATTCAGCGCTGACAGCTGTTGTCGCTGCGCGGTCTCGATACACCCGCCTCCATCCTGAAGTTGCCGTAGAAGATCTACTGGTGTACGTGACGACACAGACCCACAGTCTAGGAACCAAAGCTGCCCTTATTCTTGGCCTTTCATGCCGGCCACTGGAGGTCAAACCAGAAGATGAGTATGGACTTCGGGGAGATACATTGGGTTCTGCCATCCTAGAAGACAAGGCTAACGGCAAGCATCCTTTCATCTTGAGTAAGTGTCAAACCGTGCTCATGATATCAGTACATGAACCCCCCCTGCACATTTACTTAGTTGCTACTGTGGGGACTACAAGTACTGGCGCAATCGATAAACTCGACGAGTTAGGCGACATCGGTGAGGCATGATACGCCAGGAAGCGTATATCTTAGTGCCTTGCCTCTGCTAATTCCCTGATGCCTCAAGTTCAGGAGCATGGTTTATGGCTACATGTGGATGCCGCCTGGGCTGGCGTCGCGCTGGCGTGCCCAGAGTATCGCGAATTATGCCAACTCGAATCCATCAATAGATATGCCCAATCTTTCTGTACTAATTTCCACAAGGTTAGATATATCAACCACACTATGCCTTTGTTCATAAACATTTACAGTGGGGACTAGTGAATTTCGACGCGTCGACACTCTGGGTTCGTGATCGTACGCTGTTGACGGACGCATTGGATGTGACACCGGAATTTCTAAGGACAAGCGCAAGTAAGGAAGGTGAGTTCATTCATCGTAACGATTTTTCATCCCGATTGATGTTTTGGCTAGGGACGGTCATCGATTATCGAAACTGGCAACTGGCTCTTGGGCGCCGATTTCGCTCCTTGAAAGTGTGGTTCGTGCTACGAAGCCACGGTGTGCAAGGCTTTCGAAATCATTTGCGAAAGGTCCGTGGAAGCCTCTCCGTATATCTACATCTCACACTCTCTACAGGGAGTCGCACTGGCCAATCGATTCTCGAGTCTCGTGGAAGCTTCTTCTCAATTTGAGCTTGTTGTACGGCCCTCCATCACACTAACCGTCTTCAGACTCGTTCCTTTCGATAGTCTGGACAATGCCACCAATGATATCGCATCTCTCAACCTGCTTAACCGCATATTTCACCGCCGACTTTCCTCTACTGATTTGTTCCTTACACAAACAGAGGTCAACGGCGTTTTCTGCATTCGATTCGCGGTGGGGGCTGCCCGTACGCAGGAAAAACATATAGATATGGCATGGAAGGTGCTGTGCGCTGAGGCAGAACCTGCAGTGGAGGAATGGGTCAGTACCCTGACATCTAACGCAACGTTCACTTGATACTAGTGGATCAATGGTTTGGTACAGCATGTACATTGACTTCTGAATCCCATAAAGTTATGAGTAAACGGAATCTCACGTCCAGGTACGATGTGATCGAAAAAACGAATGTCGTCCTCCTTCAATACTTGTGCATTTTGACAATGGCCACCCCTACCATCAAGCCGTCGACGAGCCGTCTCTCCGGTTCGAGCTCGGCCAATTCGATATTCAATTTTGAAGCGGCGCTGCGGAGTACTTAAATACGCTGCACTTGCTTACTCGTAACATTAAATGATCTATTACCGTACTTATCCGGGGACCGGTGCTGCGAGTGTGAGTGTGCTATTTATATCTATCTATCTGATGATAAACCTATGAGAACTACAGGAGTGGTAAAATGTCTTGATTTTGCCGACCGGGCATTACTGTCTCATGCGAACGCGAGAATCAGAGCAGAATAATTAGAGCTTCACGTTGCCGAGAGCCGAATGTTCCCATACAGTATTGTCCAAGGCATGTACAGTAAGCACCACTTTTACGGCTTGCAGTTCCGGCTGTCCAAGCGGAAGACGCCCAGTCAGCAACGGTTGAGTATAGTGCAGTCCTGAGTCATGCCATGCCTCTGGAAAAGTGTGACGAGATCGGCAAGGGCACAATGGCGGATACCTGCGCTCCATCTAAAACGCCAGGTCAGCCCAGTGGTGATGAGCATCAATTCGCTTCTCCTAGTCCAACCTACGAAGGAGAACAAGATCCAGAGAAGAATGCTACGCTTACTGAACACGGCGGAGACGACATTTACGATCGATTTTCCATAGGAAGGAAGCATGCCATTGTAGCTGTGATATCTTTTGCTGCCCTCCTAGCACGTGAGTATCTTGAGTTACTGAAGCACACAGTTCATCCATGCATAATCAGTTCTACCGCTTGGCTCACCTTTTTTCTATTTTTTATTTCTTTATCAACAGCATTTGCATCATCCTCATTTCTGCCTTCAATACCCCAAATATCTGCTGAGCTGGGCGTAAGCCAAGCGGTCATAAAGTAACTTGTCATTGGACCTTTATTGGCCTCTTTCATGATTCGTGCTGACAGCTGTCAATCAGTTATACGGTAGCCATCTACCTGATCGTGATCGGTGTAGCCCCTTTGGGATGGTCACCTTATTCTACCTATTGTAAGTGTTTCTCCATTGTGTGCTCCGGAGATATATTTGACAGCGCGCTGGTACCTGGTACCTCTGTCCGGTCTAATTCGAAGATGGGAGACAGCGCATATATCTAACCTCTCTTCCCATATTCGTGGCTGGTTCCATAGGCGTCGCAGAGTCAACTTCTCTTGTGGCTCTGATCCTAGCCCGGACGGTTCAGGTACTTTCGAGCAGTCGGTCTGGTCTGTTTCATGCTTCTGACTGATAAATTAGGGCGCCGGGGCTAGCAGCGTGTTGGCAGTAGGTGCAGGTTCGATTGGTGATATTTATAGGCCTACAGAGCGCGGGAGGGCAATGGGGGTATTCTATGCGGTCTGTTTTGTTGTTCCAACCGACTCATGTCGCATTTAATCATTTGACTTCAGGGAGCTGTCCTCGGCCCCGCAATCGCTCCCGTTGTTGCTGGTATCATGACACAGCAAGCCCAATGTACTCTCATTAACATATATGAAGTCAACGCTGGTCTTTGCACAGATATGCCCGTGGTAATCGGGGGAGCTGGCGGGCCTTTCAATATCTTCTTGCAGCCATGGGAATATGTTGTTTCATTTTGATGCTTTTTTTCCTACCGGAGACAAGCCATTCTCGCGGAGTGGACAGTTTCAAAGCAAACCAACACGGTGAAGAAAAGACAGCGCAGAAGCGAAAGCAATGGGGATGGGTCTGGCTAAACCCGTTGAGACCCTTGAACTTACTCAAGTATCGCAACGTCTTAGCTATCGTTAGTGGATTACTTTATTTGATGGTTAGTCATTGTTGAATCTCCTTGACCAGAGCATGACGTCTTCGTTTATCTTACTCACGACATATTGTACGTCTGCCAGCGTGCCGCCCCAGAGCTGCCTGCTTATATAAAGAACTAATGCGCAGCTCTGCTGGTACCCTTGACTTACACACTGGTTAGTTGTTAGGTACGTAACTGCAACATATGATAGAGTTTCTGGTTCCAGGGTCCTCGATATGGAATTACAAATGAAGCCATCCTCGGTACACTCTACCTTGCACAAGGCATTGGTAATATCGGTGCGCTTGGATCTAATTAACAGCGGTTACATTGCGGACTTTTCTTAATCGAAGTAATAGTTGGGTCCAGGTTGTCTGGATACATCTCCGATGCCACTGTGGCTCGTTGGATCAAACGCCGTTCCAATGTATTCGTCCCGGAAGATCGTCTCCGTGCAGCTTTGGTATCAGGAGCATTAGTAATACCTCTTACTCTACTTGGGGTTGGATTCACCATGCAATTCTGGACGAACACCGGAGGTCTCGTAATGAGTTTGGTTCTGCTGTTCTTCAATGGGGTTGGGGTGAGTTCTTACTGTCATGTTGCGTCTTTCATGGACGGGTATTAATGCACCCTAGCTGATGAGTGTACTCGCTGTATGCAATACCTATCTGGTTGACGTGATGCAGGACCGATCAGCCGAGGTCATCGCCACAAACAAGTAGGCATCCATGTATTGCACTGGTTCCTTTCTCACGGTTTTTTCTAGTTGTCTGCGATATATCGCTTCTGCAGGTGCATCCGCTGCTGTCTTACCTCTTATCCAAAGGATTGGCATTGCAGGCACCAACGCTATCGCAACAGGCTTTTCTTTAACGGGTTTTGCACTAATGTGTACGACGATTAAGTATGGCAGGAGCTGGAGGGAGGCCATTGCCCGAGTCTAGACCATGGGGAAATAGAAGCAGTACTATATAGCGCTTTTCCTGTGACCCCGTGTACACTGCTGCACGGGCTCGAATTCGATGTAGAAACAACATGCCGTGCGAACGCGAGGGAATTTGCAACGTCTAGAACTATGTATTATATACGGTTGCTAGGTAGTAATGTGCAATACAGTGCACATTACTATGATGCATATGCAGTATTCTCTTGAACTGCCTGCTCACTCTGGTCAGATTACTACACTAGCAATATGGGCTTGCCTATTTAGCCGACTCAGAATTACTTGTAAGTACGGGCAGTTGAATTTTTCGTCATATACCGAAATTCAACCCAACCAGCATATTAACCCTACAGTATTACATCAACGTATCAGTGAGGTAAGTTTCTGAAATGTGTTTCACGCGTGACAACCACTCATGACTCGTCACAATTGACCGCCTCAGTCACCTCTGAGTGTTGTGCTGAGTGATTCTGTGTTATGCTCGCCCGGAGCAGGAAGGCTGTCATTGTTAGGTAGATCACAGCGAATCCGTTAGTATATATTCAACACAATCTCCAATCTCGGTAAGTATTCACAGTTCGTGAAGGTGTGATTCATACCGGGGGGTGACTCGATTCAGAAGACTGTGCTATCTACGCTTCCAATGTCCTCGGCCACTAACTCGGCTAACTCATGGACTTACATGGAGCCAAGGATTGTTACAGGACTAATCCCGAGATAGGTCGCAAACCATTTCCCTTCCGTGCACCACAGTATGGAGCAACATCAAGGATCACTGCACAAGAGAGTGACTCCACTCCCGAAGCTGCAGCTTTCCGTGCTCTTGTACCTGCAGTTGGCCGAGCCTATAACATCAACGGTCATCCTCCCGTTCATTGTCCAGGTATGTACTAGCGATAAACCATGTTTCGCGAATAGTAGAATAACATCACAATCAAAGCTTGTGGAAGAGACTGGTATCACTGGTGGGGATGTGTCCAAAGTAGGCTATTATGCAGGTCTCGTGGTATGCGTCGTTCGGTTTTAGCCTCACCCAACATTATTAAGGTTATAATACCACAGGAATCTATATTCTTTTTCACAGAAGCTCTTATGATCTTGCAATGGGGTCGACTTTCAGACCGAATTGGTCGTAGACCCATACTGCTCACGGGTTTGTTTGGCCTAGGCATTTCTATGCTATGCTTCGGACTGTCACGCACATTCTGGTCTGTTGTCGCGAGTCGAGCACTCGCTGGTGCTCTCAATGGTAACACAGGCGTGATCAAGTGTATGTTGAGCGAGATCACAGACGATACCAACCTGGATAAAGGCCTTTCGTTTATGCCTATTATCTGGTCCGTCGGTAACACAATAGGGTAAGTGAGTCCTCAATATCCTGCTAGGCGGGAATTGACAAAGTGGCTGGCGAACTAAGGCCACTAATCGGTGGATCACTGCAACACCCCTACGAGAGGCTTGGTACTGTATTTAGATCGTCGACTTTCTGGCAAACAAATCCCTATTTTTTGCCATGTGTGACTGCTGCAATATACTCGACATCCGCGTTCGTGCTCGCCTTTCTTCTATTAAAGGAGGTTCGTCTCCTCATTTTTTTGTTATGCGTTTTTCCAAGTCTCCCGTTCGCTCCTCTGCGCAGACCTTTCCTTCCATTATTAATCGCCAGGAACCGATTCTGGGTCGAGTGTCGCAATGCAGTGAAATTCACGGTATTACGCCAACGCCAGTCACTGAGCGTTCTGCACTCATCCCGACACCTAAAATTAAAATCAAGCACATCTCACTGCGCGATCTCCTCACCTCTCGTGTTCTGGTGGTTATCCTAAATTATGCACTCCTTGCACTAACCGACATAGCTTTTACGGTATTGCTACCCGTTTATCTCAGTACCCCGATCTCAAACGGTGGGCTCGGGATGTCGCCTTCTCTCGTCGGTGTCTGTCTTGCTGGGTTCGGGATTGTAAATGGTGCAGTGTCAATTCTCCTTTTTGTACCGATCCACAGAAAGTTCGGTACAAGGGCAATTTTATGGAGTTGCGAAACAGCCTTTATTGCCTGTTTCGCTTTGTTTCCTGTGATGAATAAGCTGGCGAGAGACCACGATGGCTTGTGTCTGAGTGTCTGGATCGTCTTCCTGATCCAGATTGCATTGGCAACGTTGCCAACTATGGCATTCAGTAAGTCACAATATTTTTTATTCCTGCTTTCCTCTTAAATCCATGCATATAATAGGCGCCACATTTATTTTCCTTACATCTGCGGTCCCTTCTCGCTCGGCACTAGGGGCAACGACTGGCCTTGCACAGACAATGGCATCTATAATGCGTGCCATCGGTCCTGCGGGCGCAACTTCCTTGTTCGCCCTGTCCGTTGACCATAATCTACTTGGAGGAACACTTGTGTATTTGGTGCTTTGCCTTGTTTCAGCGGGCGGAACGCTGGCGGCTACGTTGTTACCAGCGATGCCATGGCCTAGGGAGAAGGAGTGACGCAGATAACAGGCCAAGCCTGACATTAAGCTAGGTAGGTGGGTAGAATAGATCCTGAAGCTCTGACAAAGCTGTGGTTGAACGGTTTCTAACCTGGGTTATAACTGGAATGTAGAACTTATACAAAATGTGGTTTCTCATTTGCACGAGCTGGACATTCATTATGTTTATACAGATGGTTGCATATCTGTATGTACGATACGTCCTAGTGAAAATCGATACGAACTCGCTCCAGGAGTGTTTTTCTTCATGTTGCAACTATTGTGCCATTGCAGTATGTACTATTTGCATGATTCGGCCACGATTTTCAAGGACTGAAGTGCCTTTGCACGCCTAGAAGTTAACACAAAGGTATTGGTGAGTATGCTTCGCACTAGTACGTGGTTTTGAGCAACTGAGGTTGCGGTGGTAAAGGTGAAGGTGGGGGCGGAGGAGGTACTTCTGGCTGGATGAACACACCACTGTATTGGCCGAACAATAACGAAAATTTCTCCAGTTTCACGTTAGAAATCCAATCCATATCTGTTTTGTCTGTTTTGTAATTATGTACTAGTCAGCATGGTGATTTGTGTACGCGTTATGTATCTATATGGGCGTGTTGATGGACCCCGCTAGTGGTGTAATATTAGGCAATGGTACTTAGACGGATTCCGTCGATCACTCCATATTTCATATATATATACTATTTCAGCATCACCTGCATCATCCCCGCTAGATGATCGGAGTACGTACTTATGGGTAAAATCCGTTAATTAACCCCTAGCATTCCATAACATAGCATGTGCAAATCAAAGCAAAGGTGAACCATACGAGCAGTCAATTAAAATTAGTAGGCGTTCACTTAGTCCCCATCATTCTCCCACTGTTCGGTCCTAATACCGAGTTCTTTTAGACTTCCAATAGCGAAAAGGAGCGGATGCGACTCGTCGAAAAGCTGGAGCATCTTTCCCATCTCTTCAAATGCAAACTCCTCCATCTCTTCCAACAGAGCCACGTCGTCGCGCTCCTCCTGCAACTCTCTTGTTGACTTTTCCGCGCGTCGTCTTCGCTTCTGGGCAAGGACTTGTAGTTGATTTTGTGTTGCCTTGATGACACTGTCATATACAGATGTCGGGAGCGACTCTTTGCCAACAACACGCGTGGAGTCGGTGAAACACTTGTAAATTGAGGCGAGGAAGGAAGGATCGTCCTCGGCACCTATGACATTGACGAGTTGGTTGAAAATGGCATTCAACATGTCAGGTGTGAGAATGCTACTCTTCTTCCCGCATACAAGTAACATGGGGACAAGCCTGCATATAACTCATTAACGAATCAACCGTTAATTTAGAAAAGCTGACGCACAAAGCTGCAGCTTCTCGAACACCGTCATGAAAGATAAAGGTAAGACCTGGTAATACCAGTTCTAATACTTGCGAAAGCCACGGCGAAAACTTGGTCCCCATTGTCGAACAATGGATAACAAGCATTTCGAAGGCCTGGCATTTTTCCTCAATGCTCGCAGTCTTGATACCCACCTGCTGGCCCTCGAGCTCAATTGTCTCCCAACCCTCTTTTTCGCCATTCAGGCCCTCCTCGTCCTCGGAATCTACAGCGACTTTAGCCCTGGGGATAAATAATGACATTAAACAGTATACACTTGCCGAATATGGACACGTCTGCCTTCACAGCCGCGGATTGGAGAAGAGGAGGCATGACCACAGGCAGATATGGTTCGAACTCGGGGCCCATGGCTTGGCAAACCTTTGCCCAGCTTGCACTGAGATACTGTGGCAACATAGTATCATCAGAGTCCATCGGACTGTCTGTAGCAAAACTCAACAACTTGTGATGCAGAGGAAGACAAGAGGAGAAAATATACTTTGTAATTGCATTAGAAGTTCAACAAGCTGAGGTGCGTCGGGTCGGAATGTATCTCGTCCTACCGCAATGGCTTGGGTGAACCAATACTGTCAGTAGTCATCCATAGAACATCAAGCAATAGGTACCGATGAGCCCTGCGCATTCCATAGCTTTGCACCTTAGTTTTCGATGCTCAACACCGTGGGCGTTGCGGAGGACATTCATCATCAAGGGCATGATGGATGAATAATACTGCTTAATGTCAGACTTCACGGCCAAAAAATGGCACAGTCATCTCCAACGTACTGTGCGAAATGTGTCCTCGCTAACATCAGCCACCATGGCTAGTGTGGTGACAGCTTGCTCTTGGACCCAACCAGGACTAGTGGGTTGGAGCATTGCCAGGAGGCGCTGAACGAGCGCGTCGAGGTACGGGAGCATGACTTGTCGCGCGACACCTTCGCAAACGTTGATGAATGCCGATGCTGCATGTGCATGCACTCTAAGGTGAAAGCATGATCAGACGTGATCGAATCGTGCGGTCCAACGCCCACAGACCTGGCTTCCGGCGCTTGGAGTGCAGGAATGAGAACCGAGAACATTTCTTGATGGAAATGGTCTTGGATGACCTCCTATAGTTCCAGGCAGTGATTCATCATTAGCAAGCCAAGGGCCACAGCAGACAGGCCCACATGGGCGTACCTCAAAGTCTGTACACAGCTGCCCGCTATGGGCGCAAGTTAGGCCCCAATGATCACACAGAGAGCAAAATGGGAAGAATTAAAAGCACGTACAGACATTGACATGCAGCCCAACGAACACGTGGATGCGGATCATTGAACATAGGCAATACAAGCCTGGAACGTGAGTGGACATAGCATCTTAGGGGTCTGATAGCCATGACAATCTAGGGATATGAGACACACCCAACAACATCGGAAAGCTCATTCGCCATGACCTTTGCCACACTGAGCATTGGCCTCACGGGAAGTACCTCGTACGTACCTTATGGGTGCCTTCTCCTACAACAGCCACAGCCATGAGCCCTGCATGTCTTATTCGCCACTCGTGTGACTTAAGCATCGCTGGTATGTATCTGCGTATAAGGTAGGGCGGACATCACGACAAGAAAGAAGGAGTGTAAGGTATCGACGAACTGAAAGGCGTGGGGTAAGAGCTCCTTGCCACCAAGAGCACACGCGAGTCTATCTAATGCTTGCTCGTATACGTGGGGGTAAAATTCATCTGTGGGATCTTGTGCTGGCTGTTTCGATATTGTGACCACCAGTTGAAGATGAAGGATAAATCATAACTCACATCAGCATCGAGCCACATTCTCAGTCCCTCGTCCTCATCTGTAGTTTTTGTACCCATGCCCGTTCCACCACCACCTTCCTCGCCTTGTCCGATCTCGCCCATTCCTTCTAGACATGCCCGAACACCCAAAGCAACCCATCCATCGACACGTTTGACCATGCCAGGTCGAGCTTCCGTAAGTGCGACAAGGAGCTCAAGAGCAGCCCGTCGCGTCTCTTGCTCATGCTCGTGGTCCTCCCGGGGCTGAGGAGACGGTGACGGCGACTTTTGCAGAGGTGGGAATGTAAACGCAGAAGGAGAAGGACGCCCTTGGGTCGGGGTAGATGGTCCCGTTCCATTTGGTGTTTTTGTTCCAGAGCCAGACGCCTCGGAAGGGGAGCTGGATGGGAAGGGGCGTGCAGTTGTAGGCGTAGGACCCGGGTCATTAAATTGTGGCAGAATAAGAGGGGGCAAATAAGCAAGAAGTGCGTTGAGATGCGGAGAAAACAGATGAGCTGTAGCAGGAGAGGATGCAAGTGGTGATGTGAGTGTCTGGATGAATTCGGGAGCACGAGAGGGCGGAAGTGAGGGAAGTGTATCTAGCATGTAAAAGAGAAGTGACTGTGCTTGTGCCTGAGTCTGTGCAGATGCCGAATACAAATATGCAGCTGATGCTCGCAGGGCAGCATTTCGAACCTGAAGATGAAAATGACGTGAGAGGCGAGAGACATTGGTATATGAGCTCACCTCTAGACTCTCAGGATCCTGGAGCCCACGTTGAAGAACTCTGACAATAGCATCAACTTGCTGATCCCCCATGAGCGCCGGTACGTTGCCAAAGATTCGATAGGCGCTCTCTCGCTGACGGTGGTCCGTGTTGAGAGTGGCCGAGAAACTTTGCGCCTGAAGCGCAAGCCATGGACGACCACGATCAAACGAAGCTGCGGCAAGATCTGTGATCGTGTCAGCGAGTTTGGGGCGTACAGACTGAGAAGGTTCATTGGCAAGTGCAGACAGTAGAGCGCGTTCGAGAGAGGTGCGCGTAGGTTCGGAAAGGTGGTCATATAGCGTGATGCGGGCGGCTCGGAGAGTTGAAGGTGAAGATGGGAGTGCACGAAAAAGAAGGCGGCGAAGGAGAACAAGAGAGAATGAGCGCATCTACAACGAGACGAGTGTAAATGGCATTCCCGCTGTGGAGGCGGTTTAGACTCACAACTTCATTGGCTTCTGTTCTCGCTAACTGGACCAATGCCAAAAGGTATACTTCAGGCGTTTCTGCAAGTTTTTCATTTACTGCACGCTCAGCACTGCATGCAGAGTTAGGCCACTGCTGATGAAATGATAGTGTAAAGGTTCTGCACACCTTGAGCGCAAGTCATTATCATTGCAGATAAGATTAGACAGTATTTGTTTAATGACCGTCATTGTTTCTGGCTCAACAAGTGACTCCATGATGAGCTGGGGTGCACGTCGTGGTCAACAAACAGACCTGAGAGGAAAGATTTTGCTACCGCGAAGTCATGGCGCCGATGGCTTCTACTAGCGCGTGCTAAGCCTTAGCACAAATTTCGGTCCTCTATAGACTTTGCGCAGCGCTTCTTCCGACAGTCGAAGTAAATACGCCTCGTATAATCTGATTCAATCTGACGCGGATATGGACTGACAACCCCACAGAAAGTCCATATTGCTTGGACAGGGACGGCAACTTGGTTGCTGCCGTGACAACTGGAAATCAGCCACAGGCCACAATTAGATCCCATGATGCTACCGATTGTATTATAAACTGCCATCTGCTACCTTTAACTTCCCTGCCCGCCCTATTCCCCGTCCATCGGTGGCTTGCCTAAAGAAGTTCTGGAGGGGCACACCAATTGGACGCTTGTAGCTTGCCTGAACCGCCGGGCGGCACTTTTGCTGTGCTACTTGACGTTGCGCTCACCCAGAATCCCGATTTGGCATGTTTTATCTAGGACTTAGATTCCATTGCGACAGCTGCGCCACCGCAGGTTGCGTGGTCCCGACTTCGCATAGTCATATAGAGGGCGCCGTCGATAAGTCGCAAGTCGCGAATTAAATTCACCCCGTGGATCGCAGCAAACGTCGTCGGTCGTCTTCGCCATGGTTGAAAGAGGCCGTACGGGGGAAATGACGCAGGTTATGCTATACTTAGCTCCAGGTACGCTCCAGACCCAGGCAGGATATGGTGAGATATCATGTATAAAAAAATCACTATCCCGCTCTCGCTGCTGCTCATCGTGCTACACAGTCTTGCATTTCTGCCCAAATTTTGGACCGATGGTCGCTCTATGAAATTGCTCGCCAACAGCGCCGCCGACCAACAAGCCCCAGTGGAACTGACCACGAACGAGTTCTAGGATGGCCCTGTGGATGTACACCGAGAAATGAATGCACTAACCGTACTTGTGAGCGCTGAAGACGGTGGGCCGGCCTTACTGGTGCTCCCGGAAGTATACGCCGGCATAGCTGTGCTACATTATTTCACCTATCGCACCACCGGGATATCGTCCCAGCCTGTGACACCCTTCACCTCCCCCTTCTCCCTCTAGAGTCCACTTTGACAATGGTCATAGCCTCCACTGTTAACACAATGCCATCAAGCCAATGGCATCCGGAGCAGGAGCGTTTCTTTTTTTGGTGTATATTCACAGAAATAGGTTATTTCACATGTGGACGATACAGAAGGATATGCTGAATAGTATGGAAATTCTGCCATCGACATCTACATCGTCGTTGCGAGTGCGCCGCTGTCATTTCCGATGGCAAGCTTGTGCGACGGTCGATGTCTGCTGCCTCGAGGAGGCAAATTCATTTCCGACTCGCGACGTATGCACAGTGGACTCCAAGTCATATCAACCAAGTCAGGCGCATGTGCTCTAAGTATTAAAATTGGAGACATCTGGAAGTTATCTATCTTGAGAAATCCACTAGAAAGCCACTCAGGCTAGAAAATCATGCAAGGGAAATTTATAATTTTGAAGCACGGTACCAGGCTTAAGTATCTTCTCCGAAGTCCTTTCATGATCAGTGTGTCAATGACGTAGGGCCTCGCGCGCCCGGCCAAGCGTAGACGCAATTTGCTGGATGATGACCATATTAACACTCCTTCTTCTAAGCGCCCCATATCTGGGCCGTCGATGACCTACCGTGCACGCTTACAACAGGAGCTTCAGTGAGTAAAGAGGAAGATAAATAAGTACGCGTCGCCGATGACTTCGTAAGGATCCGATCCATGGTCACGCAGACGAGGCAGGTAGAATCAGCGCAATACCTGCGTACTTCAGTCGAGAAATCAGCAAAGTTTTCACAGGAAACAAGGCTAGTCTATATAACATGCGTATCGACCACGCACTATGGTCCGAACTATTGCTTCTACAACACTCCAATGCTCCAAAGCATACCACTGTCTCCTCCTACCTCCCTCTGGTGACCTATGGACAGTACTGACCATTTACGGTCAAACTTTGCTCCCCGACGTTTTATAGATCCTTAGGTAAATGTACTCGCGGTACAGCAACTTATGTTAACTTAAGAACAAAAGCGCTACCCAATTGCAATGCAACCAGTATAAGCTGCACTACCGACTCGGGAAAAATTGCGGACATAAGGCATACAGTACCACTGCAGTGTGTACAGTACGAAGTGGAGAAACGTCAGAAAAGTGAATTGTAAGTTGTGTAGATCCGCGATCATTCATTTGACAACTGAGATGGCTTGCATGCAAGATGGGGCACAATAAGGAAACAGAGTGCATTGACAAGCGTAAAACCGATGCAGATGATGAATTCGTTAATACATGATGATGGAGCCTTTGATGACACGATGACAAATGCCGAGAGCAAGGAACGATAGCAAATGAAGAGCGACAAAGGCAAACATTGAATGATGACAGAGGAATCAGTCCGATCGCAGAAATAGCTGACTGAGTGATGCGAATTACGATGCTTTAGTGGAATGAGCCAAAAGGATCTGCACTTCACTGATGCATTCGGAGAGCCGTGTACCGACCTCCTTGGCGTACTCGAGAAGAGGTTTAATGTTTTCGGGAGTGAGTGCCAGCTTTGGGTCAGGAGAAGAGAAGTCGTTGGGGGGTGCTGAACGTACCGTGCCCGACATAACGGCCTTCCCATTCTGTGACGTTGGACGTGAAGGGTGGGCTTCGGACCAAGATGAAGTTCGCTCTATTGACCGTGTGAAACCAGGTGTCTTAGCGTTCCGACTGGGTTTATCACCATCCTCCTCTGCGATGGAGAGGGGGAGACGGGAAGGGGGTGGGGATGTTGCGGAGGACGGTGACGAGTCCCATAGAGATGTCTGAGAAGTCGTTGGTGTCTTTCTAGGCGTCGCGGCATTGGGGTTCGAATATGGGCAATTAAGATTGGTACTCGACTGTGAGGTCGATGGTTTCGTGGTCCTCTTCGCACGAACTGTAGCGGTTCCTGAGCTGATGGCAGCTAAATCAAGATCACTCCGCGACATGCGTTCCCAGTCTGAATACTCTCCCGCTGTGGCAGCAGCCAGACCAGGCTCCCGGTCACCCTCGGACGTAACGGCCCCATTACCTTTCGGAGAGACATCTTTATTTTTTCCATTTGCGCTCGCATCCTTCACATTCTTGTTTCCGAGGCGGAAGATGGAGGCGAGGGAGGGTCGGCGTGGACTTTTCGGGGGAAGGGTTCGGGTTGGGGGGTGGTCCAGTGCTACACTGAGCCCGGGGCCTGTACTCTGTTTGGTCGCATAGTGCGCATCATGCTGATGCCAAGGTGACCGCCGACGATTATAGTGGTCATCTTCAGCACTATTGCTCATACTAGATTCCGAACCCTGCTGCTCATGAGCAATTCCATCACCTGTGCCAAGTCTCCCTTCGGCAACAGCATTCCGCTTGAGCCCGCGAAGGATCTCCCTGAGCCCCAACATGCCTAGCCTGCTCGTTCGAGGTTTCTTCTTGGTTTCCCCTCTTGTCTCGGCTGCGGCGACTGCACCTTGGGGATGAGCACCGATTGAGCTTTCCTCCGACGGAAGTGTCACTGCACTGGGATTCCACGCCGCCCACGGCTGCACTTCCGTTGCGGTATATAGACGTACGTGTGGGTGTGGATATCCTGCGCCATAGCCATATGGTCCAGCCGCATACGCTAGGCTGGCGGGATCGGGGGTATTCAGCATATCTTTTAACAATCTTAGTTGCCTGGCGCTAAGATCATGCCTCCCCGTCGATGCACGCCACTGAGAAGGATGGGGGGGGCTTGCTTGGGGCGGGCCTTTGGAATTCGACGTTGACGTGATGGCCTTGTCAAAGAGAGAACCAGGTTCGGACATAGATGACACATGTGTGATTGGTCTCAAGATGGCGTGCTGCGCTTCTGATGATTTCAGTTTCAAAGATTCTTCAGCATGGATATTCAACGTAGATGTTGACTGAGTGGCCAGGTTCGGATTTGAGGCCGTACCTACCGCAACCTCGGATCCACCGCCAAGCTCGACGAGAAGTTCTGCACACTCCCACCAAATGCCATATTCATGTTCCAGCCGAACAAGCTCCCGACTAACCTCATGCGATGCTCGCGAAAAGCTTCTTGCTGGGTGAAGCTGAGTTGGGGAGTTGAGAGAAATTGGTTGATGAATATTGTGTACGGACGGGTTGGAAGGGGACGTAATGGCCTTCCTTGCATTTCCCAATTGAGACGGTGGTCGTGACGGGAGGTGGAACTGCACTTGGGCAGCAGTTGAGGCGGGTGATCCAAGGGATGTTTCATATGCAGCTCGTAAGTCCCCGAGCAGCGCGACGTAGGTTAATTGTAGCCGTTTGAGTTCTAGCAGATACAAATTCAGTTAGCAGTGACATCCAACAGGGCTGACTTGGCCAAGGACCCCTCAGATGGAAAGATAGTTAAATAGTGTACTACTTACGTTCCACACACCCTGCAAACTCCCTCACCATGCCCATGTCTCTACGAAGACCTTGTTGCGCTCTCGATATTCGCGCCGGGATCTTGAGCTCGCCCAACGGCGGGAGCTGCGCTTTATGTTCACCGAGCGTATTCAGTGGCGTCTTGAGATCACCAAGAGAATTGCGGCGGAGTCCTGCCGAATGTGTAGGCGACCCTGTGGAGCGTCCGAGGGATGTAGACTGTGGAGTCGAAGGTACTGGAGGCTGTGATTGGGAATGAGGTTGTGATGGTGCTGTCGGGCGCGGTTCCACTCCTGGACGTTGCTCCGCAGGAGCTGTTGAAGCAAGAAGGCGCGATCGACGGACAGTGGCGGGAAGCGCGGTATCGACTGGTTGCGGGACTGGAATTGGTGCTGTTGGTGAACGCTTTATAGGTGATTCCGAGCCTGAGCTTTCTCCTGGTGATCTTACCAGAAGAGAGCTCTTGCTCGTCGAGAACGATTGTGGATGTTGTTGGACAGGGGCATTCGGGGGTGATCGATACACAGACGCTGCGAAAGAAACTCCAGTATGAGCCTCGGAAGCAGATGAATGGTCATAATCCGCCCAAGGCAATGAGCCTCTCCTGGCAAATATCCCCGGCATGGGGGACTCGAGCTCCACTGGTGGTAATAATCGGTTGTCGTCACTGTGTTGATGGGACTCTAATCGCACGTTTGGAGTATGTGAGGTGATCTTTACCGCATTTGAACCTGGATAATAACCCGTTTGTGAACGAGGCCGCATCATTATCTCCTTTCTAGCAGCTTCTTCTGTGCTATCCCCACCGCCCGTGCTCTTCGTCCGCTTATGCGTATGGCCGGCATTAACAAGGGAGAGTCTTCGGACCCCGTTCATGAGACCTCGCATTCCGCTTTCCCTGTCCTTACTCTCTCCATGTGCCTTCCCATCCCTTTCCAGACCGTCTCCAGCGGACGGTGACAAGGCAGCTCCGGTTGAAATAGATGCAGAAACAGGTAAAGCGGCATTACGACCCATGCTTGCGCTCCCACTACGCGGCAACAACATTGACATGGGCCTGGATCCTTGATTTGACCGAGATTCTGTGCGATCCCGTGATGAAGACCGTCTCGAGGCACGAGTAGGACTTATTGGCTCCTCGTGTTTATAAGAACCGGAGGATCCCACTACTTTGAGAGCAGGAACAAGTTTGCCTTTCCCTTTTCGTGGAGTCGGCGTTTTCCCCTCTAAGTCCCCGTCATCGTCACCTACTGTAAGCTCATTCCTTCGCCGCAGACCCAGGTTAGTTCCCCGTTTAGATGGGGTCAGCTGCGGCGTATGGACAACTGGGGTCGTCATCTCTTCCCGAACAGATTCAGCGGTCCCACCAGCTCGAAAAAACCAGCCCGATTTCAGTCCGCTTGCGCTTTCTCCCCTGCTTCGCCTCGCCAAATTACCAGGTGCAGGTGTAGGTGAAGCAGCTCGCAAGTCCAAACCAACACAGCCCTCCATCGAAGGACGATCTTCCAGTCCCACGGATGACTTCCCTTCACGGGTATATACTTCACTTGGTCCATGAGAGCTCTTCGCTTCGTTTGGACCAGTCGAGTTCTTTGCTCGTCTCCATCCTGACAGTGCAGGATCATCTGGACCCATACTACGCCTCGCCCAGCGCTTGAAACTTCCAATGCGAGTCAGGAGCGAGGACGAAGGGGTGGGTGGGGCGCTAGGCAGCGGAGGCCGCGAAGGTGACTCTGAAATTGTTTGTGGTGCACGTGGTGGTGTGGTAGGTGGCTGGACATCAAGTTCAGGAGCAGTGACTGGGACGGAAAGTGGTACCTGGACTGGGTCGGGCTCACGGTCCTCCAGCTCGAATATATCCGCTTCCGGAGGGCGACTCTTCTTGCGTAAACGTCGACCTTTCCTTGGCGGTGTCGATCCCGCCGCATGCGGATAGGATCGTATCACGGATAGGTGTGGCGCGGAGCTGTTTGAGGCCGGCATGAGAGGGTCCTGGGAGTAAATGGAAGCGCGATCACGCGTAGTGCTCGAGAGGGGGATGGAGAACGTGGATAGAGTGGGTGATGTGGTTGGAGGCGGTAACACAGTGTGTGCTTGGAAATGAAGGGTAGAGTGTGCGGGTGGGATGGGCAGTGGTAGCGCAGGTTCTGGAGCCCGGGAGGTGGGTCGCGCTGTGACTGTCTTGTCTTCTTCCTCAAACCCATTCAGGGCGAGCTCTCGCATGTGGCTGTGTCGGATATCACCATTAACCTCGTCGTGAGTCTCGAGCTCGTTGTCAGAAGAATCCCAGTCCTCGACGTCGTCGTCATCAACTTTTCGGGTGCGTCTGACGGGTGATGACTGTGTATTGTCGTCTTCGTACGCGTCATCCCAGCTCTCCTCCTGCTCAAACGGCTGTCCCGGGCGTGTGGGCGCGTCCATCGCGTCATGTGCGTTGTCTCCTGCACTAGCGACTACTCCTGCTTGAAACTCAAAGTCGTCGTCCCAGTTCTCGGACGGCGAAGCTGTTGGAGATGCTCAGGCCTATAGCAAACAAAAATGATGCCGCATACCCACATGAGTCGTGAAGAAGACGTGTTTCAATTCTACGGGAGTCGTCGTCATCTTCAATAGCTGTCATCATTCGGTTCAGTGTTTAAGGAGCGATGTGTATTTCGTGATATTTGGGCGATTTTGTCTTCAATCGCCGTCGTCGCCGTCGTGGTCGTCGTCGTGGGAGTACTGTCGTCGTCGTGGTGGTCAACTGAAATTTGTAGATGGGTGAAGATCGCGTTTGCGGAGTTGAAAATTGTCCTTGTTTCTCCAGAACCTTTGAGGCCCTAATTGACCCTTGTTTCTTAGAACATTACCTGGATGCAATTGAAGTCTATTTTAAATGAAGTCCGTTCAACATAACTGGTATGTCTGCGACCTAAGAATGATTCATCATGATGTTTTCAAGTCTCTCAGAATCCATCATCTTCCCCAAGGTGCCATGGCACAAGGACTAAGCAAGATATCTTATGCGAGACTCCTGTGAACATCCGATGGCGCTCTTGAATTTCCTTTAATAGGAACAAAGCGAATGGGCACGAGGCTGTCATTATACCCGATGGCGACCAGCGTAGCAATCTTCAAGTCGTATGTGCTCGCAGACACGGGACCGTTTTCCATAAGCACCCACTACTTTTACGCCGGAGTATTTTCATATTCGACGGTGTCTGGCGTTAGCAATCCTGCGTCGAAGTTAGTAGTACTTATCATTAGCGCGCTGATTATTTATGAGAATGTTAGCTTTATATGTTTGCCGTACGGTTTGTTTGCCACCTATCATCTCTGTTATATCTCGCAATCTAAACGCACAGCTTTGGCGGCAAGATGGAACATGCGAGAGGATGACAAGCGCCAAGTAGTGTTGATGGGCGATAGTCATCAATATTCATTACAGGGCTGGCAAAGTCAGTGCCAACCGGGCACTATTCCGCCTGTGAGAGCAAATTGAGCGTTAGCGAAGACAAGTAAGCCTGTTATAACATGTGCACCAATGATCGTGCTAATCCTTAGCTTTGACTTGAGCAAGTTCTACATACCGTTCTTGTTGGAGCTCTGTCGCTTAGTCATTACCATATATAGGCTACTGTACATGTAGAGTACGCGTTTACTTTAGAGCTACTACACCGCTCAGTAACACGACGCTCTACCGTTGTCTTACCTCGAGTCCCGAGCTAGTCCCAACAGTTTAATTCTATGTAAAGTCGGTGTCCTTATTTTTGTCGCCCGGAGGAGGAGCGTGGCACAGGTTTCTGGCACAGCTGTGCACTGCGTATGAACGCCCACGGTGCAGATTTCTCACCCAACATGGTAAATGAGTCGAAGTTGCGGAACCGATTGGGAATATTATTGATATAAATCCATTAGCCATCTGCAGTATGTCCAACGCCATACTCTGTCGCTATGTCTGATACAGAATCCAAAGGTTCCAAGCCACCTTTCGACCCAGAAGGCGGACGTATAACCCACACCCGACTTGGAGTCTGGGATTTATATGAGAAATCAGAGGACCAAAGACCATGGCTTTCCTGGCCGTCGTTTCAAATCATAGACGAGCTGCTCACATCGCTACCTTATGTTCTCAGAGCTTTCAAGACACTCGCAGCCCTTTGTCGCAAGACACTGATAGTCTATTTCATTACGTTACTCATCACATCTCTCCTCCCTGCGACCACCCTTTATTATTCTGGCCAGCTACTTCAAGTGGTTCAAGCATCTATAGACTCTAGAAGCGTGGACCCCACCCTTTTACTTCGCGTCTTCGGTTGTAAATGTGCCTGTGGGGCCGCTGAATATCTCACTGGGGTAATTCAAAGCTGGGCCACCACTCGGCTTTCCCAATCCATGCGTTCGCATTACTCCGAGCACGCCCTTCAATCCCACATACGGTTGGACGTGCCAACCTATGACGATCCTTCCGTGCGAGGGCAGCTCATATCACTCAGGTCGAATTCTAATGTGGCTTGGGACGCAATCAGTTATTCGACTAGTATCGGATCGACTCTGCTTACATTAATCAGTCAGTTCACGGTTCTTATCACTGTGCTCCGGGGGCAGCCGGACAGCATGCTACTTGCCTTTCTGAGCTTTGCCGATCCCGTTTTGGATTTGGTTAGACGACGTAAGAGTTACATGGGCGGAAGTAGGCCATTTTCTCCGCACCCACTCTTTCGCAAATAGATAACAGGTTTTATTTAGCATGGGCTGCAACTTGTCACAACGAAGATTTCCTTCGCATGCAGGGATTTAAAGCACTCGCGGAAACAGCGGAATACCGCAAGGAGCTTGTGGCAGGGAACCTCCAAAACTACATTGCATCAGGTCTGTGGCTATATAATCATAGATTATGCTTTCGATTTATAACTGATACCCTCGGTCGAAAAGAATTTAAAGCTGCCCGCGACCGAATTGGCATTGACAACGACATGGATCTGTATCAAGCACGCCGCTTGTCATATCAGCGCAATAATGCCTTTTCCTTATTTTCGCTTCTTCGCCACCCTATGCAAGAACTCCCCCAAGTAAGTAACGAAGATGCTTGAATGATGGTTTCCCTGAGTTCACCATGAAATTTGTAGCTTGTCTTTACCATACGTGCAATGCAATCTCCTCGTTCCATACCAGTTTCTTTGGCCTCCTTAACGCTCATTAAACAAACCGTTGCTGAATTCGAGTACCCCCTAATGCTCCTGCTCCATCGTACTTCATCCCTGTCAGAGACGTTTGGATCCATTCGTCGATTGTATGAGATGTCGAACTTGAAGAATCAAGTTATTGATGGGACCGAACCGTACCCTGAAAACCACCAAACATTGAAAACGGGAATCTCAGTCGAGTTCAGGTTGGTCGTTGGACATGCTTGTTTACTTGCTATTATTTACCGTGCTCATGGAATGGACGCTGTAGAAACGTGTCGTACAAGTATCCAGGAAGTGAAAAATACGCAATACGGAATGTTTCCTTCAAAATAGGGGCAGGACAGCTCTGCGTTCTGGTTGGATTTAATGGCTCGGGTAATTCCCCCCGTCATCTACAAAAAAACGACAGCTCACGGCCTATTCTAGGAAAAAGCACGGTCTTGAAGCTTTTAACTAGATTGTACGACCCAAGCGAAGGTATAATCCTTGTCGATGGCCGCGATATCAGGAACCTTAAGTTGGAGGATTTGCGAAAATGCATCTCCGCTTTGTTTCAAGATTATACTCACTTTCCATTGTCGGTATGTTTATTTCATCTTAAAATAGATCACCTATATGATTTGCCTTAACAGATAAAGGAAAATATTGGGATGGGTGATTCCAAAAATGCTAAGGATGAGGATCGCATTCGTCAGGCTGCTGCATTGGGGGGCTCTATCGATTTCATAGAGGAACTTCCTGAGGGTTTCGATACTATCCTCTCACGACCAGTTCAGGACGCTTACTCGGGCCTCCCTGAGGGCACAACAAGCCTTTTTGGAAGAAAAATCAAATATGGTGGTCTAAAATCTCGTATAGGCAAGACGCAAGAATTCAAGCTCTCCGGAGGACAGATGCAACGTATTGCTGTGTGAGTTTCTTTCCTGATGTATGTGACTCGAGGCTGAACTGACAACTCAGCTCTCGCACCTTTATGAGATCTCTTGGAGACGAATCCGATGTTGGCCTTCTTCTATTCGATGAACCAAGGTGACTCGATCCACGATTCATCACATATCGCCGTATGCTTAATTCGGGCTGAAAACACAGTGCCTCTCTTGATCCAGGTGCTGAGCATGGTGAGACAATATTCCGAAATACAATGTCACCTGTTCATTTCGGAGTCCAGATTTATTCGAACGTCTGCGTCAGCTCCGTGGCAATAAGACGATGATATTCTCATCACATCGTTATGGACAACTCACTCGCCATGCCGATCTGATATTGTAAGTCTCATTGTGAACACGACCTCAAATTGACACGCTCCGAAGGTACATGGGAGACTCCACCGTTCTTGAACTTGGAAAGCACGAGGGTCTTGTTAAACGAGGCGGGGGCTATTCCAAGATGTATCATATCCAAGCTTCCCAGTTTCAATGATGTGCAGAGTGTCTAAACGCCATATGGGAAACTAGCAGTATGATTCATTCAATTAACGAAGAATTGACGCAGGCAGCCGGTTTGCAAGCCCCGCGTCATAAGAAAGTATTCAGCACCGTCAGCACCACGTATGCATGCACGAGTCCTCTTATCGTCCCTCGTAGTGACACTGCTGTTCGTTGATATTTCATTAGAGCTCGCTGGATATCTCTGGCGGATATATCTGGTATATATGTAAAACATCATGTGTGAAAGAAAATATAGAAACCCATGAGCACTGCCGGAAATGTTACTCATGTAACATATGACCATGCATGCATACACGTCACGTTTTTATCAAGGTTGTTTTCGAGTGACGTCGATTGGGACAGTGGGGACGGCCCCTCAGGATGAGTAACACTGACTCTTATGTGGTAGATGATCCCACTGGAGGGACCCACCCACGGATTGATGCTACCACATCGCATTTGCCAGGACCTTACATCTATCCCGAGACGGAAGTGAAGAATCCTACTATTCCGTTTAGTGAGCTATTTGGATCCACAATTGAACGTTCAGTAAGTCACCCTCAGGGTGTGCTCATATATACCGTCGCACCCCGAGGAAGATATCTAAGCCTTGACATAAACGTGACACGGTATCGCCCTGGTATTGTCTGCACATGCATAGTCCCAATTCCAAGAAAGCTGTCCTCGGGTACTGGAAACGAAGTCATGATCAAAGATTGATTCCGCGAAATATCTGTTACTCACATCTTAATCATACTTTCCCACTTTTCAGTGCTTCCAGTTCCTGATACGCATCCCATACCTTGCGATATTCTATGCTCCCCGCCTCGAACCCTGTCAGCTCCGCAACGGCTTTCTCGCTCCCCAAACGAGTAACGTTCTCTCTAAGCTCTACGGCCTGTGCGTCCTCCGGGTTCTCATACAACAGCGCCGCAGCAATACCTCGCGCAAGGTTATCTATCGGGAGCCCATAGTCACGCGCCATGTACGCTGGGCCAAGTAAACGATCTTCCCGTCCAAGTTTGCGCAGCGGCTCACGACCAACGCGCTTCACGTCGTCGCTGATGTTCGGGTTTCGGAACCGCGCCTCGATCTTGTCGACGTACTCGCGATGCTCTTGTGGTGTGAATGCAGGATGTTTCTTGAGGAGCGCAGCCCCGCTCTCATGCATGGCACCACGTACGACCCGTATGATCTCATCGTGCTGAATACTTTCGTAAACAGTCGAGTACCCATAGATAGTGCCGAGGTATGCGGTTATAGCGTGGCCAGTGTTGAGCGTAAAAAGCTTGCGTTCGACGTATGCCTGGAGGTCTTCGGTGAGGCGCATGCCTTCTATTTGAAGCGTTCCGCACTCCCCTAGGTTCTTCAGCTGGCCCTTGTCCACGATCCACTCTAGTCAACGTAAGCATAATATTGACCGAAGGAAAGATGTGAACAGACCGGAAAATCCCTCAACGCCGACGTCCAAGACAGAATCATTCTTGAAAGGCGGAACAATGCGATCGACCGCACAGTTAGCGAAGCCAACGTTCTCCTTCGCATATGCCCTATCCTCGTTAGAGAAATATTCATCCACGGATTTAGCGAGCATGACGGTTGCCCCTACAGCATTCTCGCACGCAATGATGTTGATAGGGCCACATGCAGCCTTCCTGCGCTCCGAAATCCCTCTGGCCACCGTGCGAGCGATCCTGGGTAGGATGCCAACGCCAACGGACGTGGTCATAATGTTAACCTGTGGGTTCGCGAACTCGGTGAGAACGTCATCACTGGTTGATATAACGCCAGAGATATCCGAGATGGACATGGGACGGGGTTTACTGGGGTCGAGGATGTGCACAAGATACTCGCCATACTCGTTGATGTTGTCGATAACTTTCTTGTCGATATCGGCAAACACGACGTGGTAGCCAGACTGGACGAGCAAGGGTCCAATAAAGCCACGACCAATGTTTCCAGCACCGAAGTGGAGTGCCCTTCGACCAGACGTCATAATGTGGCTGGAGATTGGGGTTGTTCAGCGGGGGCAAAATACACTCGAAGTAGCTCACTTGGCCTGTAATCGAGTCATGTGAGTTTTAAGTTCGCTGAGCATGTGTTCTCAAACTATCCAGATTATATACCATATCGATACCCACACTCAAAAAGGCAGGAGGCGATGATGTCATCGTCCATACATGGTCGTGACGTCGAAATTTGCGAAGACTAAAGTAGAAACAGGATCAGGATTGCGAAAAAGTTGAGCGATTGTCTGCAAACATGATTTCGGGCTCAGGTTCGGGTAACGCCATGTCCATAGCTACATAGCTTAGCGTATATCAGATCCAGGTAGCACGTGAACGATATTTGTAGCATCCTTGGCAAGCGATGAATGTACGCGAATGTGTCAGCAGGTCTACATGAGGATGGCTAATTAAATAAGTTAGCTGGCAAGCATTTCAGTATATGTACCCCATTTCCAAACTCCGTCTGAAGAAGGTACCGGCAGATACCAAAGCATTCCGATACCTTGACATTTGACAGAAATAGGGCACGTTGCCTATTCTTATATCATGGAAGCTATCGTGCGAGAAACATTTTTTGCATGATCTAACAAATAACAAATATCCTAGGTTCATGTCACCCTTTCCTCACAGACTCACAGTACCTGGCTCGGCCAGCATTGGGGCCGTCCTCCGAGCAAAGTTCTTTGACCGCTTGGAAGAGCCTGTACAGTATCCGACGTTAGGATACTTGCTCCATTTTTACAGGATATCCTGCAAGCCCCGCGATGATTTACAAATTTCCAACATCGGGTCGAGTACAATAGGTCATATGTAGCACGCGTCACACATAGATACCAGCTACCAGCTACGATTGAGGTGAGATCCCACTCACACGCATCACATCTGTATTGACACGAACCCTGTACCAGACTGATAGCCGACAACAACATCATAAACCCAGGATTACCGCACGAAGATCTTTTCCCATGGAGCCTGACAAAGTATACTATCCACATTCTTGTCACATTGGAGGCTGGAAGCCCGTCGGATGACCACGCGCGGAATTTCATTCCCAGTGGATCGATATGTGACTCATCGGACGTTTTCGGGCGAGGATTAGGTGTTTCTGCTAGGGAAGGGGCGGCAGCTTGTCAATGGACTGCACGGTGCTCATTATACTTACCAGAGTTCAGGGGACTAGTGCAATCGTTTGAGGCATTTTCCACAAGTCCAACGAACTTGCCACATATCGCGATGTTAGTTAAATTCCTCTCTTTATAGTTCCCGGCGAGGGGAATGTATCAGAGGTTTGAAAGCCTATCCAGAAATTACAGGAGGGCAGACACTTCAATAAGACGTGTCAGGCTCATTCCATGTGCATCTTAATGCAACATTTCTTTCTCGGGTGAATGATAGAATATGAAGCCCAAGGCTTCTGGGTGAAAACATGGACTCGCAATAATTGCTGCAACGACATTGTTAAAGATGGGAGTTCCACAGAAAGACTGAGATGGATAGGCTGTATGAGGAGTAGTTTGTAGCTGCAACATCAGAAGTGGCTTTGTGAGACTTCAACCACCTGTCAGTGGTTGGTCGAAGCTGTTAAGACCGAGGCCTATGTGTGGGACTTTAGGGCAAGCTCAACCAAGCTCAGACTGAGGTTAATAGTAGTGAGGGCTTAGCTTCAGCTTGTGTGCTGTGCCATCCACTATTGTACGTGCCCTTGATTTGGAGTGAGCTTTGGACAAGAGGAGCATAAGGAGGTAAGAGGAGACAGATTAGGAACTAGGAAATGATTCAAGGGGATATCTAAGTTGATTTCTGACTGAGAAGTGAGGTACATACAGAATGAGACTTATATATGGATAATGGGGAAACAGGGTCAGACATAAACTACTAAGGGGATCAGAATGAAGCTTGGGCATTGTTTTGGAGCTGTTGAACTAAACTCTAAACTGTGGTGTTGATCACAATTAAAGATCAATCAAAAGATTTGACTTTACAAGCACACACAAGCTTCAAAACTATTTTAACAGAGAACCCAATTAAGAAATTATACTCCGGTGAACAATTGTAACCAGTATTGCAACAGGAAGTGTAGCAATAGAGATTGAACTGAATATGTGTAGTCCTAGGTTTGTGCAATGACTTAATAAGATCAAAGAATGTCAGGCGTTCAAGGGTCCAGATACTCTAAGGGAAAAGCTACTTAGAATCTTAGGACTGCAGGTCAAGTGAACTAAAGATTACAATAATCCCCAAGATGTGAAAAGATAGATCAATGCTTGAACTCTTCCTCAGATCAAGTATCTCACTATTCTCTGTGCTTTTCTAGTTCTCCAACTCAACAAATGTAGTATATTAACTCACTTACCCTGAGTTAGGTTAATATCTGCAGGCATTGATTGACCAAGAAAAGTCAATTACTCAAAAAGCTATTAACCCACTTAACTCAGAGTTAAGTTAATAATCTAACATGTGAATTGATTGACTAAGAACCAAGACTATTAGATCACTTCTCAGAGTGGCATCTAATGTATGGGATTACTAATCAGTTACTCTTAATAACTTCACTGTTCACAGCTTAGTTATTCAGAGCCTGCTGCAATTAAAATAGAGCACTCTTGTACTTCTCAGAGCCAATCAGAGAGCTGCAATCTTAGTGTAGCACCAAGCCAATGTGGCCAGTACTTCAGTACAAGGCTGTGTTGAAGTCACACTTCAGGTTACTCAAGGTATGAGTGATGGTTGGGTAAAGGATTGTCTATTCCTCACTGCTGAACTGCAGGCTATTTATGCTACATCTATCTAGCTTATGTAACTACTTTAGAACCTTGTGGCACTGTGAAGAAAGGCAGAGAAGCTTAGAGAAGCTTCAGGAAAGATTTGGAAGGTTTTGGAAGGCTGTGGAAGGTGCTATTTGTGAGGGCAACCTAGGCAGATGCTCTACACTCAAGTGGCACACTGGTGAAGGGGGAATCCTAAGCCATATACAACTATATACAATGCAAGGGCATACCTGGCAAAGGGGGAATCCTAAGAGAAAACTCTAAGGATTGCCTTTGCCCACTAGCTAACAGCTATATACCTCAGGCATCACAACCCTGTACCTCTGAAGCCTGAATCACATAAGCAACAGGGGTGCTGAACTACAGACAGGGCCAAGGAGGTGTTTGGAAGCTGCCAAGGGACTGATCTGCGCAGCTCTGGAACAAGAAGCCCAAGGCTGAAGTGGCACTGGGTGTGGTAGACTTCAGAAGGGACTGTGTGCACTTCGCACATACTTCACAGGACTTTGCAAGGCATGGGAATGTTTCACATGGAGTGGAACATAGGGTGCATGCACTTCACAAGGACTTCACAAGACTTTGCAGGAACCTGTAGGACTTTGCAAGAGTTCCCCTCATATCCACTTTGGCAAGGCTGCAAATGCTTTGCATGCACTTTGTAGGACTTTGCAGGGTGTGGGAATGTTCACATGGGTGGAATGTAAGATATGAAGGCTTTGCAAGGAGTTCACAAGGAATTTGCAAGCTTCGCAGAGGTTCCCCTTATACTATTGCCATTTTGGGTTGGTGTCACAGCTTTGTGACAGTAATCCATGGTTATGTGTATAAATTCCCACACTTAAGTATGTTATGTGATTATCATGTGACTGCCTTATTTCAGCATGGTCATGTGATCATCATGTGACTATCTCAGTCTAGCACAGTCATGTGATAGTCATGTGATGGTGGGAAATATTAGCTCAGTGACCAATGGATTGTTGTACCTTGTGGACCCAATGTGAACATAATAAAGAATTACTCATACAACCTTTTCTAAGGATATTTGAAACTATTTAACTACCTAGTAATTGTTCATAAATAGATAGCTTATTTGTGGACAACCCATAACAGGCATGGATAAGGAATGGGGTTTAGGAAAGTGGAATATAGTGAATGGGGGTCAGGCTCAGGCTTGGACTACTTTGGGAAGGGCTCAGATAAGGTTGGGCTTGGGGTAGGGGGCTTGGAATGGTTAGTTACTAAATATGGTTACTGGAGATCTGCAAGGGACTGGATCATAACAGAAACTTAGAGTCATGATGTTATGGATATGTAAACCATAGGTTGGGGAATGGAAGATGGATCAGAAGGGACTTCGGCTTCAGCTTATGTGCTGTGCCTCTCGAGCAATCACAGGGTCCCAAGGCTTCAGAACAGAGTAATGAAGTTATGTAGCATAGTTCCGCAGTATGTGCAGAAGTGTGGAAGTAAGGATGGAAGTGTACTAAGAACACTATGGACAAGGTTAACACATAAGGTAGTTGATATTCAAACTGAGGTTACTTAGTACAAATATAGGAGTTTATATACTAGAGGGTACATGTAAGAAGGTAACAGTAATGAGTTCTGAGTCAGAGCAGAAGAGGTATACATACAATATGGATCACGAGTGGAGTTGGGGATCATAGCACAGAGTGGGGACATAAGCATGATATCTAAAGAAGGTACCCATCATTCATTGGTATGGGGACACAGACATTCCACTAGGAACAAGGTACCCTTGCTGACAGAGGTGCTGTGGGGATCAGAGAGCTGAATAAAAGTAGGGTAGTGATGGAAATGATAGTGTGGAGGTGGAATGGGAGTGTGGAATGTACAGATGTAACACATGAAGCAGACATGTGAAAAAGTCTAAAGGTTAAGGGGCAGCTTAGTTGCCAAGCTAAGCTTTTCCACAGTGACAGTGGGGGCAGGAGAGAGGTTGTAGCTGATCCAGCTACCAGGTGAGGAGGCAGGACCCCTGGGGCAACTCAGATTCCAGCTGAGCATGCAATGGACTGGCAATCACACTGAGGTGAGCTATTTTAGCTGCAACTGTCTCTGAAGACTCAACCCAGGATACAGAATGGAAAGGTGGGTGGAGAAATAACTATAGTAGGCAGTAAGATGGGCAAGTTAAGTAGCTACCTGGATGGTGGTGGTGAGAAGGAAGAATGATAAGATGTGTACTTCCATGCTTGCATTAGTCAGCTATGTTGTAGCTCCAACTCATCTCAAGATGTAGATAATCACTTCAAACCCTGCCTTATGTTAGCCTTCAGATATTGTTACATCTGTGCATTCCACACTTCCATCTCTGCCTTTCACACCTATTATTTCCATTACTACCCTATCACTCAGCTCTCTGATCTCCATGGCCACTCCATCAGCAAGGGTACCTTTTAGATATCATGCTTACATCCCCTCCCTGTGCTATGATCCCTGACTCTGCTTGTGATCTGCATTGTATACCTCTCTGCTCTGACTCAAAACTCATTACTCCTACCTACTTACATGTACCCTCTAGTATATAAACTCCTGTATTTGTACTAAGTAACCTCAGTTCAAATATTAACTATATTTAGTGTTAACCCTGTCTGTTGTGTTCTTAGTACACTACTGTCATTACTTCCACACTTCTGCACTTTTGCACATACCATAGGACTGTGCTATATTACTTGATTGCTCTGTTCCAAAGTCTTGGGACCTTGTGATTGTTTGAGAGGTGCAGCATATAAGCTGAAGCTGAAGTCCCTTCTGATCCACCTTCTGTCTTCCATCTTATGGCCTACATGCACATAACAGATATTCATAACTGGGTTGCTGAAAGCCTTTATCACTGGCTTCATCCACATTTATTTATTGCCTGTATATGGTCTGAAGGTACCCTTGATATCTAGCTGTAAATTGATATCTAGCTGTAAATTGATATCTAGCTGTAAATTGATATC
>QFFB01002680.1:0-12742 GCA_003316465.1 Ramaria cf. rubripermanens | reverse complement strand
CTAAACAAGTCACACGAGAAGGAGGTGGAAGATAGCTGGGTTGATTAAGAGTATAGACCCTGGCTGGGTTGCAACTTAATCCAATGAGTAAGCATATAGACCCTGGCTGGGTTGCAGCTTAATCCAATTGGTAAGTGTGTAAACCCTGGGTTGGCAGCTTAGTCAGATTGGTAAGCGTATAAACCCTAGCTGGGTTGGCAGCTTAGTCAAGGCACACAAGTGTGTAGGATAGAAGATGGTTCTTATTGTTCAATGCAGGCAGAAAGGCCTCCTTATATAGACTATTTACAGGAGCTTAGTAAGCTGAGAGAATCTTCTATCTATTAATGGAACAGGGGTAGAAGGATATGGAAGCTGGTAGAAGCTGTTGGAAGACTCTGGCAGTTTCCAGGGAGTTCTAACCCTTTCTGGGACACACTGCCAGGTTCCAAGGACTTCTAAGCCAATCAAGGCTCTCCATCAATTATTACTTAAGCTAGTGTCTTGTACAGCCATGCACAGCCTGGCATAGCCCTGTTGCCATGATTGACCAAGTTGTGCAATATTTGGTTGAGCCAAACAGGCTGCACAGCAGTTGTTACTGCTTATGGTAATTATTTGATGCTCAGCTGGAAAAGCTGGGAGAGCCTAGTTTTCGGACTTGTGGGTGCTTGAGTGGTCACAAGTCCGAAAATGCGACGACCGTGGAGAAGTCCGGCGGAATTCGAAATTGAAAGTCAGAAACAGAGTTGTGGGCTTTAAGGGGTCCACAGCTCCAAAGGAGCAAGAAATGATGTTTTCCAGTCATTTCTTGCCGAAGAAATTAAGGAAAAATTAAGGGGACTTTGAGGAATGTTGTGAATTTCTTAGTGGCCAGTTAAAGAGTCAAAATTGAGCTACATTGGTAGCTAAAAAGTAAAAAAGAAAGTAGCTAAGGGTTAAGCTGGTTGTGCAGCTAAGTCCAGTTGGTTGAACAACCGATTCCCTTACAAAGGGCCACTGTGCAATAGCATAGCCTCAAGAGCCTTTTTTGACAAAAGTTTTTTGTGAAGCTCTATATATACACAGAAGGAACCACTTTTATTATTTGAACTAGTGACAAAATGTAGTAGTTGTAGTGGAAAACCTAAGGGGTGGTCCACCCTATGAAAAGTGCAAAATACACAATGCACATCGGAGTGCAGACTTGAATAAAAACAGCTGTAATAATATGACAAAAATTTCATGATTTCCCTCACAAGGATATTATATACATATGTTTATTTCTTGATTTCCACTTGATTGTTATACAATGAATAACACATGTTTTGTCCAGATTTATCAGGGCTGTTTATTATCAAAATTTAACTGAGTTTATTCATACTTTATATATGTCTCAAATTGTAATAAAAGAATGAGGATCTTCACTGTTTGCCATGCTTTCAAATTACCAAAATAATTCCTCTATTTTCACTATTTGTTGCTGTGGGTTATGGTAAACAAACAGTGACTTGCACCTAGTGGGCGCCCTATGTAAGGCCTAAGATTAGGTAATTCTAGGTACCTTGTTTTTGACCCTGCGGCCTGCAATTTGGCCACCTCGAATAAGTAATTCAACCATGGCTGCTGCTCGTGCTGCTGCACGACGCCAAGCCATACTGAACTCGCGTGGGGACCGCCTTGCAAAGCTTACCTCTTCAGCGAGAGGTGAAGATCCTGGTGGCGTATACGCTCATGACGGTTCGTCTCATGCTTAGCTGACTCTCTCTCCTCACGACGTAGTCCTGGCGTTGGCCCGTAGATCCTCCTCTTCCCAGCTTTAGTTCTGGACCCAAAAAATTTGTGGGAGAAGAATCCACACTGCCAACGTCGCCTGCGGACTCGTCGACAACTTCGACTAAGGCTGGTGGAATCGCTGACACTCAGATACCGGAATGGAGCTCTACGCAACAGCAAGAGCTGTTACGTGCTCTCATGGGTAACGCAGGTGCAAGTCAACCCAACCTTCAGGTGCCTCCATCCAAAGCTGTAGAACCAAATGCAGATCCTTCTGCCCATCCTTCAGAAGATCCCATATCTGCTTTACTTGCATCTCTCGGGGGCGGGGCAGGAAACGCTACACCGGAAGTTGCACCTCCCAGCCCTCGGACCCTTACGCAAAAGCTGATTCCTGTTCTTCACGTGCTTAGCATGCTGGTGATGCTGGTGTGGTTTGTGGTGTGGAAAGAGCCCGAGACATTTGAGCTATCCTGGCTCGCAAGCACGGTTAAGTCAGAAGGAAGTGAGCAGGGGGCATTTGTGGGCTACAAGTTAAAAGAGTTCGGCTGGAGGCGGTGGGCGAGGCTAGCAAGAGGTCCGCCAACCATTGCTGGGTTGGTCGTTCCACCCGTGGTACGTCACATCTTTGAGTAGGTATGTGTGACTAAAAACCACCCCAAGCCCGCGTTCTTTTGGACATTCACAACATTAGAGTTGGCATTGCATTCCCTACGACTGTTTGCACAACCTGTAAGCCTATATTTTTGCCACTGCAGCTACTACTGAACGTTGGCATAGGACGACTACCGTCCTCCAACGCTGCTCGGACTTGTTCTTCCTTACCTCCCTCCACCATTCCCACAAGCCATCTTAACGTCACTGAGATATTTCCAGATGGGAAGCATGGTGCTCGATGACCTGTCTATTCTTGTGTTCGGGATTGGGCTCGTAATCTTCGTGTCGAATTGGGCAACATAAGCAGACGTATCTTTTGTTCTTATTTATTATCCCATCTGTCATTTTTGCCTTGGCGTCGCTCTGTTTGTCCCCTTTTGTCCCCTGGTCGCCTCACGGGGTTTAGTTTTGATATTCCTACCGAGCTTGGCATGGAGCTCAAGTAGTTCAGTGAAAATCGCACTACTCCATTTTTTCTCCATGTCAATCTTATGCTGTGACCCATCACCTGATCACAATGAGACGTTGGACAAGATAGCATCGTGAGACAAGTTCGCTTTCACACAACAGGGTAGGTGACTCACTAAATTCCAAGTCCATCTGCGGTATCAGGTTGTCCTCGGATTTTTTGTCCATCTTATCCACCACAATTTTTAACGAAGGATTTGCATACGCAATTCGTGGCAAATCATCCTTGACAAAATGTCTGCAGTATCATTATTGAGTAACTCTTGTTCAGGCCTGCGGAGGTCCTTACCGCGCTCCAAAATGATCATTGCGAAGGGCATACGTGAGCTTGAGGGAGCTTAGGGCGGGCATGTTTGGAACAGGCTCCTGTTGAAGGTGTTTGACGATCTGAGAGAGTCGCGAGGGACCAGGGAGCGGTTTGAGCGGCATGGGGCAGTTTGTTTGTCCGGGACAAATAACGCGCGACGACAATAAGTTGAAATAACAAGCATTCTCACGTTCTCGTATTTGGACACTCTTGTTGCTTATGGAGGACAGTCTTGTAGGTCGAAGGTCGAAGCGGAGCACAGCCGGCAACCGGTATGCAGACGTATAGCTTCAAGCTGTAGATATCGTAGTGATTCTACTATCCACTATGCAGCATGGAAGCTGCTCTGGCAGAGATGAGTGTCGATGACCTTATGCAAGACGTTGAAGAGGATGTAGATTTTATTTCCAAAGGCATGTTTCGCCTTTCTATCCACGTCTAACCTGCTTATCACACTTTCTAGCTGAGGAAGAGGACATGTTCGAATCCGATTTTGCGAGTACTGATGAGGACGTAGGCGAGGAAGAGGCGGGAGAGAACGAACTTCAAGAGGAGGAGAAGCGTGCTAAGAAGGTAATATGATCGTGGCTCTTGAGTTTATAATATTGTCTTATTCGAGTCCAGGCTGCCCGCCAAAAAGCTCTTAACATTCCGAAGACGCCTGTACGCAAAGTAACTTTCCATTCACTAGCATCCAACAGAGAAGCAACAGATGCCCCTCCGTCAAAGACCAAATTGAAACCCCAACGTCGGGTGTCACTAGGTCAAGTCGTCGATGCTGAGACGGGAGAGGTCTTGGAAATGAATAAACGACAAAGCACCCGGGAGGCCACCAGACTCAATACCAGAGAACTACAATCTAGGCTAAAGCATGCTGAAGGCCGCAGGGTGTGTTCTTCTTAGCAATATCAAGCGTGAATGCGATGTTCAAATGCACCTCCTTTAGGCAACATTGACCAAACGACCAAAGGAGGTGGAACGCCGCAAGACGCAGGCTGAACTCATTACTGCGGCGCTCGACATGGAGGAAGATAACATAAAGTCTCACCGTGACTATCTCGTCACGGAGGAAGAAAGACGAAAGAAAGCGCGTGTCATCAAACCCACGACGGTTGGCCCAAAGATACGATGGCGGAGCCGCGCCGAAGATGTCACTGTAACGGTGCATGAACCTGCGTTACCGTTCTATCAGTCACAGCGTCCGAGTTGGTCAAGCCCTTTCGCTCACACTGCAAGTTCGCCTGCTCAACCTGGGACGCCGTATCAGAATCCCTATGCTGTACCACCCACGGGCCAGCCTTCCTCTAGTACTTCATCCCATGCCCAACAGCCGCACCAGGCGTCTCAGTACCCTTTTGCATATGTTGCATCAAGTACTCAAACTATGCCGACCAGCTCTACGACCTCCCCGAAGCAAGCCGCTCAGGCGACATCACCGAACCCGCAGTCATATGCCAATCAATATTACCAATATTCTTATTACAACCTGCAAGCACAGTCTCCGCAATCGCCGTATCAGCCGTATGGACCATATTATTCCTACCAGCAACCGGCAGGCCAGTACACGTCACCACAACAACCGCGACCGCATCTGCAACTGCACCCACAAGGTCAGATAGCGCGGAAGGCGACAGAAAAGCAGGCGAAGAACTTTGTCGAACTTCTTGTGAACGAAGAGCGGCCTCAGGATAAACCGACATGGCGAGGGACAATGAACGCACTTTTTGGGGAGCATGCAGATTGGGATAACGTGCGGGTTTACGTGGGGAAAAACCGACCATTTGGTAAGCAATTCCACCCTTTCGCGACAGTAGATTTCATAGTCTAATGTGGCACTTGCGAGTATAGCTCGACAGATCCAGACGTGCCCCATCACTGGTTTGCAAGCACGTTATCGCGATCCTCGTACAGGCGTCCCTTATGCCAATGCAGGTGCATTCCGTATCCTAACGCGGTTGTTAGCACAGGAGTATGTTTGGTCTCCCGCTGGAGCATCAGGCGGAATAGGCGTATTCGTAGGGCACGAGAAACAGCGCGGTGCCGCGGGAGTCCCGGATTGTTGGGGAGAAGCAATGGCTGGTGTGGAGGACAATTGGCGGAAGAAGCGGGCGGAAGGAAAGAAAGAAGATAAAGTGAAAGAGAAGGAGAAGGAGAAAGAGGTGCGAGTGGGCGAGAGGAGGAGTTCTCGGATTGCAGGTGAAGGCGGAGAGGCAACTGACAAAACGCCAGCGGCAATGGATGTTGATGATGCTACGGAGGGTGAACAGTCGAGCATGTCTTAATAATAACATCTCAAACCAGCCAGTTTGTGAATGTCACCGAGTCGATGAACCACTTCCAGCTTAGTGCATAGTGGGAATCTGCAACGCTGCACGCGATCTCACGGGTCAGGCAGGAGTTGTCACAGATAATAATATGCCATTTGCCAAACTTTTAAACACCAATAAACAGAGACCAAACGCCCTTTGCATAATCTACGATCTCACTCGCTCCAAGTTTGCTCTCCCCAAAGAGGCGATCCACAAATGTGATGGGTATCTCACCAACTGTGTATCCCATTGCCCTTGCGCGGACCATCATCTCCATCTGAAAGACATATCCTCGAGACTGTGTGACAGTAATGATATGCTTCAATACGTGCACACGGTATAACCTACAAAAAAAAAAGAGACACATTAGATGGGGCTAGCATTTCAGACGTACGCCGATTGGTCCTGTAACTCACCGAAAGCTTCCAGTCAGATCACTAACTCCGGGGCTGAGTACCGTGTCCGCAAGGAAGTTGGCTCCACGACTAACAAGCTTCCGCTTGAGATCCCACCCGTGTACGCCCCCTGGTTGGGCAGTGGCCAAGTAAGGTTTTGAATCACTGCGGTAACGTGTACCTGTCACAATATCTAGGTTGTGTGTTTGCTGCAGTCTACTTGTCGTCAGAGCATATCTCACACAAGATGACGGAAATCTTTTACTTGATGAATTGAGGAATAAATTTTGGCTACAAGTGAGGGCAGAGGTTAACAGCAAACGTGGGAGTTGCAGTTGCGCAACACACATGATGTGAGAAATCAGCGTCCATGATGATCACGAAGTCGCCTGTGCAAAAGTTTAGGCCGTGCATATATGCCGTCCTGTTTGACAAGGCCATCAACCCTGTACTCATACCCTAGTTTCAAGAAACTCTGACCCTAATCCTAATTTTCCCGCACGAGGTTTTAAGACCTATGTATGGTTGGCGAGAAGATGCTGTTCAATAGCTGCATGCCACATACCACCTTGTCTTCGTCATATACCCTCTGTAATTGTCTCGCGACCTCTTGGGTACCATCGGGGCTAGCGTCATCGACAATGATTATTTCCCAATCCAGCGCACTGTAAACGTCGTCTGAACAGTCATCCTTGTTCAAATAGGGAGTACACGAACTGCTGGTTGAATACACGGGCTAAGAGCCAGACTATGATGGGGAGGTTTTTGCGTTCGTTGTATGTGGGTAGGATGACCGAATATTTGTGACTTGATGAGATGTTGGGCGATTGGGGCATGTCTATAGAGACGGATTCGTATGGGTTCATATAAGTATGAAGGAGCGGTCGCGGTGTAGTGTATCCTGTGGAATTAGACGCCAGATGCTCTAGTCCCACGTGACGTCGTTCACCCTCTGTCAATGGCGGCGCAAGTGGCCTCGGTGGAGAGACTTAGATCACTTATGGGATACACCTGGCGAATATCTATCCAAGACAAGCGCATATTCCTTGGGACACTCGTCTGTACAGACAAGGACAAAAACATCATCTTGACAAACGCTGATGAATTTAGGCGCGGTGAGCCTAACGGGAGGTACGTGGGTATGATCATGATACCCTGGCGATGGGTTGTCAAAGCGGAGGTCGAGTGGACAGCGTATATGGAAAATGAAGAAGGCGATGAAGAGAACCCGCTATATACTTAGAGGCTTATGCACCCGCCCCATCCTGTGGTGAGTTGCGGGCCAGTCTAGTGCACCCAGCCGATCTAATGTGATGCAGTTCTAGACGATTTGTCTAGCCTACATGTCAACTTGGGTTAATTAACTCAGAGATAGGACATGGTGAGAACCTAGCCAGTAGATTTATCTTTCTTTGTCGTTCTAAATCGTACTTCATCTCAGCGGCATAGTCGCCTGTTCCGTTTCATATTTGGTTACTTCAGGCCAGGCAGCCCGTGTACAGTCCACTTGTAAACTTACGCCTGTGTCGTTACTCGCGCACCAGAATTGCATCGAATGAGTCATATTAGAGATATTCCGATCTGCACGCAGCATATTGTGGAATCGATAGGTCGTCAGTCTTCATTGACTTCATGTGACCCTCTCTCCCCCAGTGCAGGGTCATAAAGGCTACTTAGCCATGCCTTCTCAACTACTGCCAGCATCATCCCTCTAGCCACTACGTCTAGTGGAGTTTGACTGTCGAAGCGATGAATAATGCCGGCGAGGACCTGAACAGCGGCAGAGGAAAGCAGGGACTGAGTATCTGTTGTACGGGCTGTTGCTGGCGGTAACTGATCAAGCGCAACATGCAAGACAGAGCAGTGGTACCATAGGGAATCTTTGCGAGCGAGCTTCTCTATGCGATGCTGACGCGTATGCTCCAGAGTTGTTGACTCTGTGTCAGTCGCGATCGTCCAGAGACTTTCGATCTCTTTCACGGTTTCAAAAATCATGAACTCTCGTAGCTCTCGTGTGCGTTCTTTTAGAGCTCGGAGACAGTCGATGAGTCGGTTCATAATACTTAACAGATCGGGGCGAATGTCAGGTGCTGCAGATTTTCGGCTTTGCTCCTTGAGACCACTGGACGCAAGGTCACGGACAGAGATGATGTGGAAGCTCCGTATAATTGGACGGATGATGCGAATAGCAAGCTCACCCAAAATTTGGGGCAGAATAGAGTGTTGTGGACCTAGAGGCAGAGTCGAGTTGAGTAGAGAGAGGAGTAGATTGCAAAGGCAGCTGGCAACATCGACACGAGACGAAGTCGGGACCACAGATGATTCTCGGGCAAGAACCGCAGTGAGAAGGCTTTCGAGGGCTGCCAGAGAACGCTTGATATTGGAAATAAGTATTGCTTGGCCAGTCTCGCCCACGCAGTTCGCGTCAAATTGTTGAATTGTTCGAAAAGAGGATATGATATCGAGAGAGTCCTTGAGCGCCGGAAGACTGGGTCCTACGCGTGGTTGTACCAAGGCTGCGTCAATAGTGTGAAAATGCAATATTTGGTGCGCACCTGAGCGAAGGTTGTTGACAAGTGTCCGAAGGTCTAGCCTGTCTGAAAGCGTCTTTGGCGTCGACTTCCGTTTCTTTTTGGGGGGCTGTGAAGATTGACCATCTGCATTGGAGTCGTCTAGAGGCGTCGGTGCCGACTTTAAGGCTAAGCCTTCTGTTGCGGTGTAGGTCAAATTGACGAATGCTCATTAAGTTTGTATTTTACCAAGTTCGTGCTTTTGTGCACGCAATTTCAATAACTCATTCTCTTCTTCTAACTTCAACGCTCGTTGTCGCCAGGGGTCGGCTTCATCTGGTACACGACGGCCAATGTGACTAACCGGGTGGTTTAGGGACTCGGGGCCAGTATGGGCAGGCGGAAACCGCGCCTTGAGATCAATGAGATAAGCTGGTGACTCAAGGTTAGTATCCAACTATGAAATAGCGTGACAAATACGAAACATGGCAACGACCGCTCTGGTGGCTTATGCGAGAGGACTACCAGAGCCTTACATACACACGTCAGGGGGGAGGCTGCGAAACCACTGGTGCTCGCTTACAATTCCAAGGTGAACGCGTTTAGCTTTACAATCGCCAGAAAACATGAAAGCAAAGAAGATGGACGTGTTGTGGACGCCTATGTACGCATTCGTGGCACCCATGAATGATACTACATGATATACAAGTCTCGGAGAGTACAGGGTCATTGTAGCTATGGTCCGCAATGAGTAAAATGATCCGTAGTTTATAAATGTTAGCAATGAGGAGTGGCGAAACAAAGGAGAAATAAATGCCTCAAATAGTAATATCGACCAAAAGTGAATAGAAAGAAAACCCGTCAATCAACGACTTGAATGTGCATCACAAGTACTTGCTTTTGTTAATCCATGCCAGTCCAACAGTACTTGCGCCCTGCGCAACCTTCAATAGGAGAGGAACACGTCAGAACTCAGCCGGAAACCAGTGGCGTGATGCTCACTGCTGCACGATACCATTTTGCGGCCTCCTTTAGATTCTTCTTACAACCCTTGCCATTGGCAAGGCAGTAACCCAATTCTTGCTGGGCGTCACTATCGCCCAATCGCGCTGCAACTTGGAAGTAGCTCTGCAAATAGCGTCAGAATTAAATTATGTCGCCATGATCGGTAACATACTACAGCCATTTTCTTATCTTGCGCCACGCCCCACCCGTGGAAGAAACATTGTCCTACTTCATAAATGGCAAGAACCAGCTCCGACTACACGTACATCAGCGTTAATAAAAGATGACAAGAGAAAGGGCTAAAAAAAAAACACCTTTACAGCTTTCTGATCTATCCCATTTCGGGCTGACTCTAAATCACCTACTGCAGCTTCCGCTGCCCGCCTAAGCCATCGGAAAGCCGCCTTTTCATCTTTGGCCGTCCCCCATGCGTGTCGAAGACTGAGTCCCCACATAAGCATACCAACACCACACCCTCCATCGAGGGTAGCGGCTCGCTCAAAGCACATAGCAGACTCAGTGAGCCTATTTGCTTCATGATGTTGAATTCCGAGGAATAGAAAATCGTCGGGGGTTGGAACTGATGGGGTTGGCTGTGTGGGAGATGGAGACGGGCGAGAGGGAGGATTGGCGGAAGGTACCTGTACGGCATCACCACCTGAAGGTTGTTGGAAATGAGGGGAAGACGGTGAAGGTGTCCGGCTTCCATCGTCCAACTGATAGTATGAATAGGCAGAATATAGAGAAGCTCTTGATGTAGGGCGAGGCGATGGAGGAGAGTTGGGAAGCCGTATAGCCTGCCCTGAAGGCCTAGGGACAGTGTTTGGAGAAAAGCTACGCGTCATGCCAGAAGGCACTGACTCCAAATTGGGAGGAGTTGTATATGCACCATGTGAGTGAGAAATTGCAGGTGTCCTGGGTTCTTCCCAACCCGAGGTGGGAGGGGTGGAGGGTATTGAGGGTGACGAAGCATGCGAAGCGGCATTATGATAGTAGTCTGGCTGCCAATCGTCGACGTGCGCCGCCTGGTCGACGTGTGACAAGAATTCCTGGTGTCGCTGCCGCTGCGACTCTGCAGGCCGCGGTGGAGAGCGGTTCCGATCCAAGACCTCTTGCTTGATTTGTTGATCCCGTGCTGATGGGTATCGTATAGGGCGTGAAAAGTTTGAAATACTATACTGTGTCACGCTAGGTCGCGAAGTCAAAGGTCGAGTGGAGCCGTCAGGCGACTTGTGGGGCGATACATGGGGCGAAGACGAAGTAGGAGAGGAAACAACCACCATGGGAACAGCTGTTGGAATAGGAGATTCGTACTGTCGGAATGAAAATGGGTCTACCCCGCCAGAGCTGCTCCGCCAAGTATCACGGTCAGGCCAATTTGATCTATCCATTTGCACCGTGGCGTTAGAACTATGGGATGCCCAGGACTGGCGATCGTGTTCAGGTACATTAGTTGAGGAAGAAGGGGTAGGTGACCGGGATAGTGTCGATGGCTGGTCTCCCACTGCATCAATAATGTATGTGAAACCGGGAGTGTCAGGCGTAGGCGAATAAGACCGCGAATTGGACATGCGGCTGTAGACACTTTCGTCGTCTCGAGACCAAGACAAATGTTGACCCTGGCCGATGGTGGTGTTACCGTCATCTTCTTGAAGATAGGATGACGCAGTAGACGCAGAGGTACGAAAACGAGTGTGCAGAAGTGGAGAAACTGGATTACGATCCAGCGGTTGCGATCCTCCATGCTGAGAGAAAGGCTCACGCCGAGTATTAGTCTGCCCATGACGAGAAGACTGTCTGACAAGGGTGTCCAATGGCGATTTGTGGTAGAGAGAGTCTGTAACTGTGGCTTCTGCCATCAGTGCCAGTGCCAATGTTGAGGTTAAGGAGAAAGGGAGAGAGGTAGCTGCTCAGCCGCCGCTGCACAGTGGGTGCACAGAGGTCCGGACGGGCGCCTAAGGCCGTACTCACTGCCTCCGGTCGAGCACTGTAATTGTAATTTAGGTCCTGCAGGAAAGCATCATTGTATATCGAACATAGAAATATTATACATACTGTAGTATACGTATATACTATTGGATGCCCATCAAACCCCATTTCCTCGACGGACAGTACTATCGTACACTTTCGGGTTACACGTTTGTACTAGTAGTAGTATATAACTTACGTGGACTGTAGTGTAAGCTGTAGCGTGTAGGTACTGTACGTACGGGCTCGCGTCAGTCATGATGTTAACTTTCAATTGGACAGCCACTGAAGCCAAAGGCGATACATTTAATTTCCCCGACTCGGAGACCAAGGACTCGCGAAGTGCGTGCGGTCAGCACTGAAAAGCTGTGAGCTCGTTCCTGGAGTCATTTATATAAAGGAGAGGGAGCGGGGTGGAAATGGGGTGAATGTAGAGGGGGAGGAAGACGAGAGGGGTTCAGGGGGAAGTTGGTGGAGTGGCGGAGCGTAGTCGATCGAGACATCATCATGGGAATGAATCTTCGCGTGCTCGCTCGGGCACGTACTAGATAATTTGACTGGACAGTACTGCGCTGTAACTCATATACTCCATCCTAATTGAATTATTGGATCCCAAATGTACTGCCGAAAGAGTGAGTATTCTACTGATCAGCGTCGTAACACTCAGTGGACTGACATCATATATTGGATGCCAAACGTAACATCCTTATTTGTGTAAATAATTAGGCACGAGGACAATATTATTGGAAACAGATGTGACAATCCCTCACGAAATTTTTGACTGCACGCTCGGATATCTCCTACAGTCTCTAACTGCACAGGGTGCGTATTGGCTGGGAACCAAACATAGAAGGCTCAGATATCCCAGATCCAAGAAAGGAGACTAATACAAGAATAGAGGAAGTCAGGGCTAATCAAACAAGAATACGCACTTATGCTATTGCAGTATCAAATTCGCTGGTGCATAGGCCTATCCCACTCGACTGATGGATCTAGCTCCCAAGTATTTCCACCCTTCCCACTGCCCATTTCCTATGTTTCGAACATTAAACCACATCCCAGTATCCAAGCCAAGGCCCAACAGCGTCACTGCGCCAGGAGAATGACTGACTGGCGTAGGCGGCTGCACAAGTATACCCCCCATGCTCTCCCAACCTTGCCAGGCCCCGTGCTCCCATCTTCTGTGGTGTGGAACATTGGATGCATTCAGTGCAAAAATATCAATTATTCCAGGTTGCGGAGATACAGCATTTATACCGTGGAATCTCCCATTGATGGTCTCAAGCCCCGAATGCTGGCCGTTCTCTGCAGCACACAATCAGTGCCGTATCCCTCGGGGAAAATGAACTACTTACGGAACGACACTCGAATAACATTACCCTCAGAATC